>CM034537.1:1255649-1277500 GCA_020002185.1 Paraescarpia echinospica | reverse complement strand
CCCAGGCCTTTATGTTACACAAATGATGCATGTCCCTTTGATCAGGTTGCTCCTTGTGTTAACTCTGCCCAGGCCTTTATGTTACACAAATGATGCATGTCCCTTTGATCAGGTTGCTCCTTGTGTTAACTCTGCCCAGGCCTTTATGTTACACAAATGATGCATGTCCCTTTGATCAGGTTGCTCCTTGTGTTAACTCTGCCCAGGCCTTTATGTTACACAAATGATGCATGTCCCTTTGATCAGGTTGCTCCTTGTGTTAACTCTGCCCAGGCCTTTATGTTACACAAATGATGCATGTCCCTTTGATCAGGTTGCTCCTTGTGTTAACTCTGCCCAGGCCTTTATGCAGGATAACATTGTAACCAGTCCAACAATGTCCTGGAAGATACGCGCATCCATGTGTTATATCTGCACTGTCTTTTGATATCTGTAACGTGGCATGTATGTCAAGTGTAATGTCTGTAACATGTTGTGTCTGTAACAATACTAATATGTCGTGTCTGTAACATGGCATTTCTGTAACATGGCATGTCAAACAAATTGTGTCTGTAATGTGTTGTGTCTGTATTGTAAGTGTAACACGTCATGTTTGTAACATGGCATGTCTGTAACATGGCATGTCTGTAACCCGTCATTTATATAATGTGTCGTGTCTGTAACGTGTCATGTCTGTAACGTGTCGTTTCTGTGACGTGTTGTGTCTGTGACGTGTCGTATCTGTGATGCGTCATATGTTGCAGACTTGGCAAGACGATCCAGGTGATTGCGTTTCTCTCTGGAATGTTTGATGCGGAGAAGATTAAGAGCGTGATGATTGTGCTCCCTGTCGCAGTTATGATTAACTGGGAGAGAGAATTCAACAAGTGGTGCGTGGCTCGATTAGAAGATACTTGTTGAAACAGTACTCCTACCAGCACTGGAAATGTATTGAAAGTTGGACTATCGAAAATGTTGAGCTTAAAAGGAGGTCTAATGATATGTGTCTTTACTAGGTGTTTAGATTAATAAATAGCTGGGCTAGATGAGCACCCAAAGGCAGTTCTGTGTGTACCCAAGATCCCAGTCACACAGGGGCACTCTGGGCAAAATTGTAAGAACTAAATCCAAAAACCACCCAAATTGGGCGGCTAGCATTCCTACAAAATTTCAGTCCGATACTTGCAAAACTGACAGAGATATGCTGAAACATACATTCAGAGTCATACAGAGTGACACTTTTTTATAAAAACGGATTTGCCCCAAAGAAGGCCTGTTTTAAGTCACCTGCATCAAAACGTCATTGCACAGTAGAGTTGTGCCATGATATGAGGCAATGTGTGCTTGCAGGGCCCCTGGTATCCACATAGCACAATATCACGCCGGCTCAAAAACAGAGCGGGCTAGTGCGCTGAGGAAGGTGCAACATCGTGGGGGAGTCTTACTCACTAGCTACGGCATGCTCGTCAACCATGCAAAAGAACTCGCTGAGAAGGACGGCAGAAACTTTGTCTGGGTAAGTCACATGTTGGGGGGAACAATTATACATTTCTGTTTGAAATAACTTAGGCGTGGTTGCGTAAGTTTGCAGAGTACAAACGTGTAGCGTTATGTTTCAGTGGGTGATGGGTTGGTCGTAACACAACGTGTTGCGGGGAAAATAAAATGATACGGTAACGCCATCAATCGAGTGAAACAGATATTAATGCTACTGAGGATGTCAGGACCAGACGGCCTGGTAGGAGGTGTAGTAGCATCCGTGTAGGGACCAGACGGCCTGGTAGGAGGTGTAGTAGCATCCGTGTAGGGACCAGACGGCCTGGTAGGAGGTGTAGTAACATCCGTGTCGGGACCAGACGGCCTGGTAGGAGGTGTAGCATCCATGTGGGGACCAGACGGCCTGGTAGGAGGTGTAGTATCATCCATGTCGGGACCGGACGGCCTGGTAGGAGGTGTAGTAGCATCCGTGTGGGGACCAGACGGCCTGGTAGGAGGTGTAGTAGCATCCGTGTCAGGACCAGACGGCCTGGTAGGAGGTGTAGTAGCATCCGTGTAGGGACCAGACGGCCTGGTAGGAGGTGTAGTAGCATCCGTGTAGGGACCAGACGGCCTGGTAGGAGGTGTAGTAACATCCGTGTCGGGACCAGACGGCCTGGTAGGAGGTGTAGCATCCATGTGGGGACCAGACGGCCTGGTAGGAGGTGTAGTATCATCCATGTCGGGACCGGACGGCCTGGTAGGAGGTGTAGTAGCATCCGTGTGGGGACCAGACGGCCTGGTAGGAGGTGTAGTAGCATCCGTGTCAGGACCAGACGGCCTGGTAGGAGGTGTAGTAGCATCCGTGTCGGGACCAGACGGCCTGGTAGGAGGTGTAGTAGCATCCATGTCGGGGCCAGACGGCGTGGTGGGAGGTGTAGTAGCATCCATGTCAGGACCAGACGGTCTGGTAGGAGGTGTGGTAGCATCCGTGTCAGGACCAGACGGCCTGGTAGGAGGTGTAGTAGCATCCATGTGGGGACCAGACGGCCTGGTAGGAGGTGTAGTAGCATCCGTGTCAGGACCAGACGGCCTGGTAGGAGGTGTAGTAGCATCCGTGTGGGGACCAGACGGCCTGGTAGGAGGTGTAGTAGCATCCGTGTCAGGACCAGACGGCCTGGTAGGAGGTGTAGTAGCATCCGTGTCGGGACCAGACGGCCTGGTAGGAGGTGTAGTAGCATCCATGTCGGGGCCAGACGGCGTGGTGGGAGGTGTAGTAGCATCCATGTCAGGACCAGACGGTCTGGTAGGAGGTGTGGTAGCATCCGTGTCGGGACCAGACGGTGTGGTGGGAGGTGTAGTAGTATCCATGTCGGGACCAGACGGCCTGGTAGGAGGTGTAGTAGCATCCATGTGGGGACCAGACGGCCTGGTAGGCAGGGCCTCACCCAGAGACCCGTCCACCCGTCATTTGGACGGGTAAAATTCGAAAATCGTGATTTTGGACAGGGTGAAATTGATTGTGGACGGGTCCGCCCGGCTGGCGCTTCCATATCCGTCCATGCCGTATTTTTGCGGCGTCATTGAAACTGCCGCGAAGCCAGTTACAAAATCTACTGAGATTGGTTTTGAAAATCGACCACTCGGATCGCCTGGCCATCTGCCCGACACATGCCAGAAACCAATTAAGGCCTCGACTTACTAGGGTAATTGTCACCTAACCGCTACTGGTGGTTGTTTGAAAAGCAGGCAACACTTGCATAGACCAAATAATCAGGGTGGGGAGTTCCAATAAGCACTCGTCGATTGGACAGTTTAGTGAACTGATTGGGTGATGTTACACAGGCACCAATTGAGTGTATTGCTGTAATTATTAGTGCCTGTGAAGAACCCGCTCTTTCCGTTCCCAAACGATTTCCTAGACGTAATTGTAACCGCATTAAAGGCACCGGCGACCACTAACAGACAACAGTGACTATCACAGTAACTAACTACCATTACCACAGCAGCCGCTGCGGCTGTTGGATCTGGCCAGATCTGGTGCAAAACTATGACAAACCACCGGTCACGCAGTCCTTACATCGTTCAGTCCGCATTAAATTATACATATTTAATATCATTGGAACGACAACATAACATTCTTTATTGGTATAAAGGTTTTAGAATAATTCCATTATTTGACGAACTTGTCGTCCGTGATTTAGCAAAAATGTGCGCTAAGAATTTCATGCCGACGGCGTGTCGCGAAGGTACAGTTTTCGCAAAAACAGGTCGCGGCAAATCGAAAACCCACACTTGTAATCATATTTGGATCGTATGGTTTTTAATCAACCAACGAGGAGATGTGTTGGTGTTCACTGTTGCAGGGCTGCCTACCTTTACGGATTCTTCATATTCATTACGGAAATTCACCTCAGATTACGGCATTACGGAAACTGCCGCCGTATTACCGGAATACAAATATCCGACTACAGAAAATTATATACATTAAAGAATTGCTAAATGTATATAAATTCTGCTGCTCGAGATGCCCTGAAGAAACTGTCTCATTCACTTGTTACAATTTATCAACACATATTTAATCCACTACAAGTTCTACAAAGTCAGTATGGTGCCTGTGTACAATGTTACAACTTTGACTGCTGCCAGCCTGCAGATGACTGCGTGGCACGTGACATGTGGCACGTGAGCATATTATTATTATCAGTGTCATTAATGCACGTCTAGACATTAATAAAATGTACAGGTGTAGAATATATATATAGTGAAAAAAAGAAATGAATATGACGTTTGGTAGAACCATTAAATTACATATAGCATCCATGTCAGGACCAGACGGTGTGGGGGAGGTGTAGTAGCATCCATGTCGGGACCAGACGGTGTGGGGGAGGTGTAGTAGCATCCATGTCGGGACCAGACGGCGTGGTGGGAGGTGTAGTAGCATCCATGTCGAGACCAGATGGCGTGGTGGGAGGTGTAATAGCATCCATGTCGGGACCAGACGGTGTGGGGGAGGTGTAGTAGCATCCATGTCGGGACGAGATGGCGTGGTTGGGAGGTGTGGCCTGGTGGGAGGTGTAGTAGCATCCATGTCGGGACCAGATGGCATGGTGGGAGGTGTAGTAGCATCCATGTCGGGACCAGGCAGTGTGGTGGGAGGTGTAGTAGCATCCATGTTGGGACCAGGCAGTGTGGTGGGAGGTGTAGTAGCATCCATGTCGGGACCAGGCAGTGTGGTGGGAGGTGTAGTAGCATCCGTGTCGGGACCAGGCAGTGTGGTGGGAGGTGTAGTAGCATCCATGTCGGGACCAGGTAGTGTGGTGGGAGGTGTAGTAGCATCCATGTGGGGACCAGATGGCATGGTGGGAGGTGTAGTAGCATCCATGTCGGGACCAGGCAGTGTGGTGGGAGGTGTAGTAGCATCCATGTCGGGACCAGGCAGTGTGGTGGGAGGTGTAGTAGCATCCATGTCGGGACCAGGCAGTGTGGTGGGAGCTGTAGTAGCATCCATGTCGGGACCAGGCAGTGTGGTGGGAGGTGTAGTAGCATCCATGTCGGGACCAGGCAGTGTGGTGGGAGCTGTAGTAGCATCCATGTCGGGACCAGGCAGTGTGGTGGGAGGTGTAGTAGCATCCATGTCGGGACCAGGCAGTGTGGTGGGAGGTGTAGTAGCATCCATGTCGGGACCAGGCAGTGTGGTGGGAGGTGTAGTAGCATCCATGTCGGGACCAGGCAGTGTGGTGGGAGGTGTAGTAGCATCCATGTCGGGACCAGGCAGTGTGGTGGGAGGTGTAGTAGCATCCATGTGGGGACCAGATGGCATGGTGGGAGGTGTAGTAGCATCCATGTCGGGACCAGGCAGTGTGGTGGGAGGTGTAGTAGCATCCATGTCGGGACGAGATGGCGTGGTTGGGAGGTGTGGCCTGGTGGGAGGTGTAGTAGCATCCATGTCGGGACCAGATGGCATGGTGGGAGGTGTAGTAGCATCCATGTCGGGACCAGGCAGTGTGGTGGGAGGTGTAGTAGCATCCGTGTCGGGACCAGGCAGTGTGGTGGGAGGTGTAGTAGCATCCATGTGGGGACCAGATGGCATGGTGGGAGGTGTAGTAGCATCCATGTCGGGACCAGGCAGTGTGGTGGGAGGTGTAGTAGCATCCATGTCGGGACCAGGCAGTGTGGTGGGAGCTGTAGTAGCATCCATGTCGGGACCAGGCAGTGTGGTGGGAGGTGTAGTAGCATCCATGTCGGGACCAGGCAGTGTGGTGGGAGGTGTAGTAGCATCCATGTCGGGACCAGGCAGTGTGGTGGGAGGTGTAGTAGCATCCATGTCGGGACCAGGCAGTGTGGTGGGAGGTGTAGTAGCATCCATGTCGGGACCAGGCAGTGTGGTGGGAGGTGTAGTAGCATCCATGTGGGGACCAGATGGCATGGTGGGAGGTGTAGTAGCATCCATGTCGGGACCAGGCAGTGTGGTGGGAGCTGTAGTAGCATCCATGTCGGGACCAGGCAGTGTGGTGGGAGGTGTAGTAGCATCCATGTCGGGACCAGGCAGTGTGGTGGGAGGTGTAGTAGCATCCATGTCGGGACCAGGCAGTGTGGTGGGAGGTGTAGTAGCATCCATGTCGGGACCAGGCAGTGTGGTGGGAGGTGTAGTAGCATCCATGTGGGGACCAGATGGCATGGTGGGAGGTGTAGTAGCATCCATGTCGGGACCAGATGGCATGGTGGGAGGTGTAGTAGCATCCATGTCGTGTTAGTTGAATCATCTCGATATTGGCTGTCGTTTCAGTAACCATTTTTGATTGCTCAAAATCGCAAGCACCACTTGGTGGTGGGGGTGGGGGTTTGAAACATTTACATTTCTGGACTTTGCCAACTTCTGAAGTGATCCGTTAGTACTGATAAATGAACACCCTATGTGACTTGACAGAGCAAGGTGGATACTAAGTTGCACAACTGTGAAATGTAGTTTGTTGTACCTTTGGATTCCACTGATAATCAGCCTTACAGTGAGACCTCATTTCTTGAAATGGCTTCGGTTGTTTTTGATTGATTGCTAAAATTGAAACAAACATCCTAAAAGCAACATTTTGACAAATAAAATAATTTCGACTGATATTGTTTTATAATCTTTAGGCTTGTAAATGTGTGCATTTTATTAATTTTGACTGATATTATATATTTATATTGAAAGATAGAAGGACTAGAGGACATGAAGTTACATTAGCAAAGGAGCAGTGTGGATTAGATATAAGAAAGTTCTCATTTTCACAAAGGACTGTAAATGAATGGAACAGATTATCTGCTAATTGTAATCTTTAGGCTTGTAAATGTGTGTATTTTATGAATTTTGACTGATATTGTATATTGTTTTATAATCTTTAGGCTTGTAAATGTGTGTATTTTATTAATTTTGACTGATATTGTATATTGTTTTATAATCTGTAGGCTTGTAAATTGTGTATTTTATTAATTTCGACTGATGTTGTATATTGTTTTATATTCTTTAGGCTTATCAATGCGTCTATTTTATTAGCTTTGTATTTTTTCTTGAGCTAAAGTAAAGTGGACTTTGAAAAGTGAGATTACATGACATTTCTTTAAAAATCACAAAATTGATGGAACATAAACAGGTATTTGTTGGTGGGCAGAACAGGTGTGTGACGTAATACTCGGTTCAGCAGTGGCTCACAAGTGGGAGAGGAGGCTACTAAGACGTAAAGTGGCTTCTCTATTTAAAAATAACATCGCACTTGAGAATGAATCTTTTATGATTCTTTCTTAATTGTAAACTATCCATGCCAGTGTGGATCCAAATACATAAGAAATGTAGTGAATCATTCTTTATGCATAATGCCCTGCTATTTAACAGATATATTGTTAGCATTAGTACCGGTTTGACAAAAAAATCAGGTGGCCCATTATTTTAGCATTTTTGTACGTGGTTAAGCATGTCATATATTGGTAGATATATAGTTCGGTTTGCTTGTTGCAAAACATTAAAAATTATATATTATTTTCTTCATTCTGACTGGAAAACCCACAAACGCATACACAACATAATATGTTCACCTACACATTTGCCTAGATTATATCTAAGCTTTACATGGAAACTTATTTCAGATGTTGGCAATGACGAAGGACTATAATCTTGTGGATTGTTATGTTTCAGGACTATGTCATCCTTGATGAGGGCCACAAGATCAAGAACCCCAGCAACAAGTGTTCGAAGGGTGTGCAGGCAGTGTCAGCCAAACAGAGACTCCTCCTTTCAGGCACGCCCATCATGAACAACCTCAAGGTACACACATCCATCCTCCTTCCAAACAGAGACTCCTGTCAGGCACGCCCATCATGAACAACCTCAAGGTACACACATCCATCCTCCTTGCAAACACAGACTCCTCCTGTTAGGCACGCCAATTATGAACAACCTCAGGGTACACACATCCATTCTCCTTGCAAACAGAGACTCCTGTCAGGCAAGCCCATCATGAACAACGTCTAGGTACACACATCCATCATCCTTGCAAACACAGACTCCTGTTAGGCACGCCCATCATGAACAACCTCAAGGTACCCACATCCATCCTCCTTGCAAACACAGACTCCTCCTGTCAGGCACGCCCTTCATGAACAACCTCAAGGTACACACATCCATCCTTCTTGCAAACACAGACTCCTCCTGTTAGGCACGCCAATCATGAACAACCTCAAGGTACACACATCCATTCTCCTTGCAAACAGAGACTCCTCCTGTCAGGCACGCCCATCATGAACAACCTCAAGGTACATACATCCATTCTCCTTGGAAGCAGAGACTCCTCCTGTCAGGCACGCCCATCATGAACAACCTCAAGGTACACACATCCATCCTCCTTGCAAACAGAGACTCATCCTGTCAGGTATGCCCATCATGAACAACCTCAAGGTACACACATCCATTCTCCTTGCAAACAGAGACTCCTCCTGTCGGGCACGCCCTTCATGAACAACCTCAAGGTACACACATCCATCCTTCTTGCAAACACAGACTCCTCCTGTTAGGCACGCCAATCATGAACAACCTCAAGGTACACACATCCATTCTCCTTGCAAACAGAGACTCCTCCTGTCAGGTATGCCCATCATGAACAACCTCAAGGTACACACATCCATTCTCCTTTTAAACAGAGACTCCTCCTGTCAGGCACACCCATCATGAACAACCTCAAGGTACACACATCCATCCTCCTTGCAAACAGAGACTCATCCTGTCAGGCATGCCCATCATGAACAAACTCAAGGTACACACATCCATCATCCTTGCAAACACAGACTCCTCCTGTCAGGCACGCCCATCATGAACAACCTCAAGGTACATACATCCATTCTCCTTGCAAACAGAGACTCCTCCTGTCGGGCACGCCCATCATGAACAACCTCAAGGTACATACATCCATTCTCCTTGGAAACAGAGACTCCTCCTGTCAGGCACGCCCATCATGAACAACCTCAAGGTACACACATCCATCCTCCTTGCAAACAGACTCCTGTCAGGCACGCCCATCATGAACAACCTCAAGGTACACACATCCATTCTCCTTGGAACAGAGACTCCTCCTGTCAGGCACGCCCATCATGAACAACCTCAAAGTACACACATCTACCCTCCTTGCAAACACAGACTGCTCCTGTTAGGCACGCCTATCATGAACAACCTCAAGGTACACACATCCATTCTCCTTGCAAACAGAGACTCCTTCTGTCAGGCAAGCCCATCATGAACAACCTCTAGGTACACACATCCATCCTCCTTGCAAACACAGACTCCTCCTGTTAGGCACGCCAATTATGAACAACCTCAGGGTACACACATCCATTCTCCTTGCAAACGGAGACTCCTTCTGTCAGGCAAGCCCATCATGAACAACGTCTAGGTACACACATCCATCATCCTTGCAAACACAGACTCCTCCTGTTAGGCACGCCCATCATGAACAACCTCAAGGTACCCACATCCTTCCTCCTTGCAAACACAGACTCCTCCTGTCAGGCACGCCCTTCATGAACAACCTCAAGGTACACACATCCATCCTCCTTGCAAACACAGACTCCTCCTGTTAGGCACGCCAATCATGAACAACCTCAAGGTACACACATCCATTCTCCTTGCAAACAGAGACTCCTCCTGTCAGGCACGCCCATCATGAACAACCTCTAGGTACACACATCCATCCTCCTTGCAAACACAGACTCCTCCTGTTAGGCACGCCAATCATGAACAACCTCAAGGTACACACATCCATTCTCCTTGCAAACAGAGACTCCTCCTGTCAGGCACGCCCATCATGAACAACCTCTAGGTACACACATCCATCCTCCTTGCAAACACAGACTCCTCCTGTTAGGCACGCCAATCATGAACAACCTCAAGGTACACACATCCATTCTCCTTGCAAACAGAGACTCCTCCTGTCAGGCACGCCTATCATGAACAACCTCAAGGTACACTCATCCATCCACCTTGCAGACACAGACTCCTATTTTCAGGCACGCCCATCATGAACAACCTCAAAGTACACACATCCATCCTCCTTGCAAACAGAGACTCCTCCTGTCAGACATGCCTATCATGAACAACCTCAAGGTACACTCATCCATCCACCTTGCAGACACAGACTCCTACTTACAGGCACACCCATCATGAACAACCTGAAGGTACACACATCCATCCTCCTTGCAAACAGACTCCTCCTGTTAGGCACGCCAATTATGAACAACCTCAGGGTACACACATCCATTCTCCTTGCAAACAGAGACTCCTCCTGCCAGGCACGCTCATCATGAACAACCTCAAGGTACACACATCCATCCTCCTGTCAGGCACGCCCATCGTGAACAACCTCAAGGTTCACACATCCATTCTCCTTGCAAACAGAGACTCCTCCTGCCAGACACGCGCATCATCAACAACCTCAAGGTACACACATCCATCCTCCTTGCAAACACAGACTCCTCCTGTCAGGCACGCCCTTCATGAACAACCTCAAGGTACACACATCCATCCTCCTTGCAAACACAGACTCCTCCTGTTAGGCACGCCAATCATGAACAACCTCAAGGTACACACATCCATTCTCCTTGCAAACAGAGACTCCTCCTGTCAGGCACGCCTATCATGAACAACCTCAAGGTACACTCATCCATCCACCTTGCAGACACAGACTCCTATTTTCAGGCACGCCCATCATGAACAACCTCAAAGTACACACATCCATCCTCCTTGCAAACAGAGACTCCTCCTGTCAGACATGCCTATCATGAACAACCTCAAGGTACACTCATCCATCCACCTTGCAGACACAGACTCCTACTTTCAGGCACACCCATCATGAACAACCTGAAGGTACACACATCCATCCTCCTTGCAAACAGACTCCTCCTGTTAGGCACGCCAATTATGAACAACCTCAGGGTACACACATCCATTCTCCTTGCAAACAGAGACTCCTGCCAGGCACGCTCATCATGAACAACCTCAAGGTACACACATCCATTCTCCTGTCAGGCACGCCCATCGTGAACAACCTCAAGGTTCACACATCCATTCTCCTTGCAAACAGAGACTCCTCCTGCCAGACACGCGCATCATCAACAACCTCAAGGTACACACATCCATCCTCCTTGCAAACACAGACTCCTTCTGTCAGGCACGCCCTTCATGAACAACCTCAAGGTACACACATCCATCCTCCTTGCAAACACAGACTCCTCCTGTTAGGCACGCCAATCATGAACAACCTCAAGGTACACACATCCATTCTCCTTGCAAACAGAGACTCCTCCTGTCAGGCACGCCTATCATGAACAACCTCAAGGTACACTCATCCATCCACCTTGCAGACACAGACTCCTACTTTCAGGCACGCCCATCATGAACAACCTCAAAGTACACACATCCATCCTCCTTGCAAACAGACTCCTGTCAAGCACGCCCATCATGAACAACTTCATGGTACACACATCCATCCTCCTTGCAAACAGACTCCTGTCAGGCACACCCATCATGAACAACGTCAAGATGCACACATCCATTCTCCTTGCATACAGATACTCCTCCTGTCAGGCACGCCCATCATGAACAACCTCAAAGTACACACATCCACCCTCCTTGCAAACACAGACTGCTCCTGTTAGGCACGCCCATCATGAACAACCTCAAGGTTCACACATCCATTCTCCTTGCAAACAGAGACTCCTTCTGTCAGGCAAGCCCACCATGAACAACCTCTAGGTACACACATCCATCCTCCTTGCAAACACAGACTCCTCCTGCCAGGCATGCGCATCATGAACAACCTCAAAGTACACACATCCATCCTCCTTGCAAACACAGACTCCTCCTGTCAGGCACGCCCATCATGAACAACCTCTAGGTACACACATCCATCCTCCTTGCAAACACAGACTCCTCCTGCCAGGCATGCGCATCATGAACAACCTCTAGGTACACACATCCATCCTCCTTGCAAACACAGACTCCTCCTGTCAGGCACGCCCATCATGAACAACCTCTAGGTACACACATCCATCCTCCTTGCAAACACAGACTCCTCCTGTCAGGCACGCCCACCATGAACAACCTCTAGGTACACACATCCATCCTTCTTGCAAACACAGACTCCTCCTGCCAGGCATGCGCATCATGAACAACCTCAAAGTGCACACATCCATCCTCCTTGCAAACAGACTCCTCCTGTCAGACACGCCCATCATGAACAACTTCAAGGTACACACATCCATCCTCCTTACAAACACACTTATCCTATCAGGCATGCCCATCATGAACAACCTCAAGGTACACCCATCCATTCTCCTTGCAAATAGAGACTCATCCTGTCAAGCACGCCCATCATGAACAACCTCAAGGTACCCACATCCATCCTCCTTGCAAACACAGACTCCTCCTGTCAGACACGCCCTTTATGAACAACCTCAAGGTACACACATCCATCTTCCTTGCAAACACAGACTCCTCCTGTTAGGCACACCCTTCATGAACAACCTCAAGGTACACCCATCCATTCTCCTTGCAAATAGAGACTCATCCTGTCAAGCACGCCCATCATGAACAACCTCAAGGTACCCACATCCATCCTCCTTGCAAACACAGACTCCTCCTGTCAGACACGCCCTTTATGAACAACCTCAAGGTACACACATCCATCTTCCTTGCAAACACAGACTCCTCCTGTTAGGCACGCCAATCATGAACAACCTCAAGGTACACACATCCATTCTCCTTGCAAACAGAGACTCCTCCTGCCAGGCACACCCATCATGAACAACCTCAAGGTACACACATCCATCCTCCTTGCAAACACAGACTCCTCCTGTCAGGCACGCCCATCATGAACAACCTCAAGGTACATACATCCATTCTCCTTGGAAACAGAGACTCCTCCTGTCAGGCACGCCCATCATGAACAACCTCAAGGTACATACATCCATTCTCCTTGGAAACAGAGACTCCTCCTGTCAGGCACGCCCATCATGAACAACCTCAAGGTACACACATCCATCGTCCTTGCAAACAGACTCCTGTCAGGCACGCCCATCATGAACAACCTCAAGATACACACATCCATTTTCCTTGCAACAGAGACTCCTCCTGTCAGGCACGCCTATCATGAACAACCTCAATGTACACACATCCACCCTCCTTGCAAACACAGACTGCTCCTGTTAGGCACGCCCATCATGAACAACCTCAAGGTTCACACATCCATTCTCCTTGCAAACAGAGACTCCTTCTGTCAGGCAAGCCCACCATGAACAACCTCTAGGTACACACATCCATCCTCCTTGCAAACACAGACTCCTCCTGTTAGGCACGCCAATTATGAACAACCTCAGGGTACACACATCCATTCTCCTTGCAAACAGAGACTCCTCCTGCCAGGCACGCGCATCATCAACAACCTCAAGGTACACACATCCATCCTCCTTGCAAACACAGACTCCTCCTGTCAGGTATGCCCATCATGAACAACCTCAAGGTACACACCATCCATTCTCCTTTTAAACAGAGACTCCTCCTGTCAGGCACGCCCATCATGAACAACCTCAAGGTACACACATCCATCATCCTTGCAAACACAGACTCCTCCTGTCAGGCACGCCCATCATGAATAAACTCAAGGAACATAGATCCATTCTCCTTGCAAACAGAGACTCCTCCTGTCAGGCACGCCCATCATGAACAACCTCAAGGTACATACATCCATTCTCCTTGGAAACAGAGACTCCTCCTGTCAGGCACGCCCATCATGAACAACCTCAAGGTACACACATCCATCCTCCTTGCAAACAGACTCCTGTCAGGCACGAACATCATGAACAACCTCTAGGTACACACATCCATTCTCCTTGGAACAGAGACTCCTCCTGTCAGGCAAGCCCATCATGAACAACCTCAAAGTACACACATCTACCCTCCTTGCAAACACAGACTGCTCCTGTTAGGCATGCCTATCATGAATAACCTCAAGGTACACACATCCATTCTCCTTGCAAACAGAGACTCCTTCTGTCAGGCAAGTCCATCATGAACAACCTCTAGGTACACACATCCATCCTCCTTGCAAACACAGACTCCTCCTGTTAGGCACGCCCATCATGAACAACCTCAAAGTACACACATAATAATGTTCAACATAATAAACAGTTGTCACTATAGACATGTTCTATATCGTTTTGACATTCAGGAAATGTGGGCCCTCTACGACTGGGCCCATCAGGGCACCTTGCTTGGCCGGGCCAAGACATTCAGCATGGAGTATGAAACACCAATCACCAAGGTGAGCAGTGGCATGTGGTCACTGACGTTGTATTCAACAACAACGTTACAGCATTATGGGTATTCAGTGTAAACTGTTATGTGAACAACATCAGTCTTGTTTGATGTTGTTAACTTGTATACATACATTCTCTCGAATACATATGGTTATTAAACACAATTAACATTGATTAACTTCTATTAAACACAATTAACATTTGTTTATTTGTGTACATACATTCTCTGGAATACATATGGTTATTAAACACAATTAACATTTGTTAACTTCTATTAAACACAATTAACATTTGTTAACTTCTATACATACATTCTCTGGAATACATATGGTTATTAAACACAAATTAACATTTGTCCATACTGTAAGTTTGTGTGTATTACAGTTTATATATATTAAATTGTTGCAGCATTGCCCAGATAGATGTCTATTTAATTCTTAACGACATTGTCCTTGGGTGGATTGATATATAGGACAGGTTTTCTTTTATTATGTACATATTACAGTAGCACGAGTGTTGAGGGTAATTGTTGAAACCAATCAGGCGACAGAAATAGTCAGTGTGTCTCATTATTCATAAAGGTTATTATGCATAATTAGGGGTGTAGTCAGTTATGGTTGAGGTTGGAGTGAATTGTAGAAAATAGTTATGGTTAATTATGTTTAGGGTGAGGTTTCCAATGATTATGTAATTGCCCACTCCCATAGGCAGTATTTCAGTTGGTAATTTGTTAATGTTGCAGAGTTAACACTCATTGTTTCTTCAGGCCAATATATGACAAGAAATTATATTTTGACAGCTAGAGATGAAATTGCACAGCACATACTACCTGTTTCCTTGTGTTTGAATTGATACAATGTTGTAAACAAGTGTGTTTGAATTGATACAATATTGTAAACAAGTGTGTTTGAATTGATACAATGTTGTAAACAAGTGTGTGGAGAGCAACAAATGCAGCACAGAGCATTTACCTTATCAAGTTGTAAGATCATCTAGGGTCAATATTTAACTAGGTCGGTTGGGTAAGTAGCAATGCAGATAATTTCTAACATGCCTTCGAGGTTATGTGGGAAATAATTTCAGGCGAGACAGAAGGACGCGACTGCGGGTGAGATGCGACTTGGCCAGGAGATGGCGGAATGTCTGCAGAAGTTGATCTCGCCGTACTTCCTGCGACGCACCAAGGCCGACATGGGGGACGGGCCTGAGTAAGGCTTTCACGTTTATCATATATATATATGACTGTGTGTTAGTGTACTGTAGGATTTTGGACACCCTAAAAATTAAAAAATATTATTATACTGTATGTTTACGGACAGCTGGGAATTTAATTATGTTTAGGTGTCCAAATATATGCAGACATTACAGTATTCGGTCTGTCTGAGAGTGTAATGCCGACATTACAGTATTCAGACTGTCTGAGATCACACAGTTGCAATTTCTTGTTGCAAGTACATTGTAATAGCTATCATCTAAATAATCTTTGATCTTGTGTGGGAAACTCCACCGGCACACTGAACAACCGTAATGACTGCAGGTGTTTGGAGTCTTTAGAGCCACTGTTTGTTTCAAACACCCTACAAAATAAAAAGTAATATTTTTTTGTATTGAGTGTTTTTGGACAGCTGAGAATTTAGTTATGTTTACATGTGTGAATGTATACACGCAAGGTATTTATATGTTCATTGTAGGTGAATCCAAAACATGCATGCATGCATATGCTAGCTCAATTTTAGATTGTTCTTTTCTGCGTGATTAATGCTGTTGCCTCGGAGAGTTTTCTAGATCCAAATTATTTTTAATCATACAGATCTCTAATTGTGAGCCTGTAGACAACAGGTGAATTTCTGTCGTATTTGTCTTGACCCTGTGAACTAGAGAAAGTTACTGACAAATTTGAAATAGAAAAAAGCAACATCAAAAGGAATGAACATAATATTATTATAACAAACAAATCATTTAATTAGCTGAGAAACGTTATAAAACATTTTAAATTTGAAACCATTAATTTGACCCGTGCTGTTTGCCGACAGAGTGCCAACATTCACAAGAAAGAACGATTTGGTGTGTTGGGTCTTTCTTTCTGACATACAACAGAAGATCTATGAGGGATTTGTAAACACTCCGGCTGTGAAAGAGGTACGTCCACTCCCCTCCATTACCAACATCAAGTTACACTTAGTGACTTCAGTTACTAATTGTCACTACGGTTGTAACCAGCATCAATTGAACACATTCTGCTGGTTTGGTCAGTATTACATAACACTGACCAGCCAACATGGCTTGGTCAGTATTACACAACACTGACCAGCCAACATGGCATGGTCAGTATTACATAACACTGACCAGCCAACATGGCTTGGTCAGTATTATACAACACTGACCAGCCAACATGGCATGGTCAGTATTACATAACACTGACCAGCCAACATGGCTTGGTCAGTATTATACAACACTGACCAGCCAACATGGCTTGGTCAGTATTACATAACACCGACCAGCCAACATGGCTTGGTCAGTATTACATAACACTGACCAGCCAACATGGCATGGTCAGTATTACATAACACCGACCATTCAACATGGCTTGGTCAGTATTATACAACACTGACCAGCCAAGATGGCATGGTCAGTATTACATAACACTGACCAGCCAACATGGCTTGGTCAGTATTATACAACACTGACCAGCCAAGATGGCTTGCAGTAGGTGGGATCTTGCCTCTTTCTATATTAATTTCCTACCTTAGATCACGCCCTCCCATCTACCAACTGGTGATGCATTTAAGAAAACAACAATACACACATTTTAAATTTTGAGTTTTTAGTATACATGACTTGCTTTAAATGGAAACAAAAAATGTTTTGAGTCTGCATTTAAAATAGTTTTTTTTATATAATAAAAACTAACCATTAGCAAATATAAACAAGACTATGCCAGGAGTTTACTAGAATAAACTTGTTGAAGATACATCATTTAAACTACATGGACATTGCTATTGTGATAGAAAGCCTGTCAGCCTGACATCATCAATGTGCACTCTTCCCAGTTTGCCAGACAACAAACGAAGAATATTATTTATGTGGGACAGTGTTCCCTGTTAATGTAGTGGTGTTACTGACTCAGAATCGTAGCTAGTTTGCTGTAAATAACAAGGCAGATGTAAGTTTGTACCAGAGCTTTGTATTAAGCCAAACATTAAACCATACAATGCAATATATACATGAAGTGTCTTAGCCTATATAATTCTAATAAATAAATTACAGCAAAGGTGAGGGGAACCAACCACACACAGGTGGTGGAACTCGCCCATGAATTGCCAAACTAAAACCCTATGCAGAAGGGGAAAGCGTCAAAGCGCCCCAAAACCCCTTCGCTACCTCATGTAGGGAGATGAATACCAGAAACGCCCGTGAGGTCAGTTGGAATTGACCAATGTCAACCATATAACTATAAACATTCTATACAAATAGACAACATGCATATACAATGTGACATGTAAAAACGCCCCAGAATTCTACTAAAAACCTGCAAACATGACATGTTAAGTTGCCAAGACATACTAGCGGTCAGATACAGCAAACAAATCCCACTAGAAATTAATCACCTAGGTGCAGATGGGGTAGGCGGGTGGGAACAACAGGTATAAATGCAATGTAACCGCAAATTATCGCAGGATATAATAAACTCTCTTAAATCAGAGCAAACGAACAATATGTAAGAGACAAATGTAATACCTTTTCTCTGTGACAATTTCAAAGTGGGAAGCTAACATGGTGTCATGCCTTTATATACGCAGGAATTGTCACGTGACTTAGCTCCCCGGATATACCGTAAAAACCAAATTTAGGAGTCGGGCCAATGCCCACATAAAAGTCATTTGATGTGCATCATAATGTCATATTTTAGTTTGCGTTGCCAACTTTGTTTTGGCTCTGTAGCTACTAAGAATGTTCTGTCTTCATGGAGTTCTGTGTGGCAATACACAGTTGTTACAAGTGTAACTACTAAGAATGTTCTGTCTTCATGGAGTTCTGTGTGGCAATACACCAGTTGTTACAAGTGTAACTACTAAGAATGTTCTGTCTTCATGGAGTTCTGTGTGGCAATACACCAGTTGTTACAAGTGTAACTACTAAGAATGTTCTGTCTTCATGGAGTTCTGTGTGACAATACACCAGTTGTTTCAAGTGTAACTACTAAGAATGTTCTGTCTTCATGGAGTTCTGTGTAGCAATACACCAGTTGTTACAAGTGTAACTACTAAGAATGTTCTGTCTTCATGGAGTTCTGTGTGACAATACACCAGTTGTTACAAGTGTAACTACTAAGAATGTTCTGTCTTCATGGAGTTCTGTGTGGCAATACACCAGTTGTTACAAGTGTAACTACTAAGAATGTTCTGTCTTCATGGAGTTCTGTGTGGCAATACACCAGTTGTTACAAGTGTAACTACTAAGAATGTTCTGTCTTCATGGAGTTCTGTGTGGCAATACACCAGTTGTTACAAGTGTAACTACTAAGAATGTTCTGTCTTCATGGAGTTCTGTGTGACAATACACCAGTTGTTTCAAGTGTAACTACTAAGAATGTTCTGTCTTCATGGAGTTCTGTGTAGCAATACACCAGTTGTTACAAGTGTAACTACTAAGAATGTTCTGTCTTCATGGAGTTCTGTGTGACAATACACCAGTTGTTACAAGTGTAACTACTAAGAATGTTCTGTCTTCATGGAGTTCTGTGTGGCAATACACCAGTTGTTACAAGTGTAACTACTAAGAATGTTCTGTCTTCATGGAGTTCTGTGTGGCAATACACCAGTTGTTACAAGTGTAACTACTAAGAATGTTCTGTCTTCATGGAGTTCTGTGTGGCAATACACCAGTTGTTACAAGTGTAACTACTAAGAATGTTCTGTCTTCATGGAGTTCTGTATGGCAATACAACAGTTGTTACAAGTGTAACTCTGTTTCGGAGGGAATACAACAAACCAACAACGTAGTAGGCATCCCGCAGTCTCGTGAGACAATGAATCTGTGCATTGGTTTCGATGATCAGTTGGTAGAGCAGTGTCTCTTGTGGTTGTAGAGGCCGTCGGTGGCAGTCCTTGTGGTTGTAGAGGCTGTCAGTGCCAGTCCTTGTGGTTGTAGAGGTCGTCTGTGCCAGTCCTTGTGGTTGTAGAGGCCGTCGATGGCAGTCCTTGTGGTTGTAGAGGCCGTTGATGGCAGTCCTTGTGGTTGTAGAGGCCGTCAGTGCCAGTCCATGTGGTTGTAGAAGCCATCAATGGCAGTCCTTGTGGTTGTAGAGGCCGTCGGTGGCAGTCCTTGTGGTTGTAGAGGCCGTCTGTGCCAGTCCTTGTGGTTGTAGAGGCCGTCGATGGCAGTCCTTGTGGTTGTAGAGGCCGTTGGTGGCAGTTCTTGTGGTTGTAGAGGCCGTCAGTGCCAGTCCTTTTGGTTGTAGAATCCATCAATGGCAGTCCTTGTGGTTGTAGAGGCCGTCGGTGGCAGTCCTTGTGGTTGTAGAGGCCGTCAGTGCCAGTCCTTGTGGTTGTAGAAGCCATCAATGGCAGTCCTTGTGGTTGTAGAGGCCGTCGGTGGCAGTCCTTGTGGTTGTAAAGGCCGTCGGTGGCAGTCCTTGTGGTTGTAGAGGCCGTCAGTGCCAGTCCTTGTGGTTGTAGAAGCCATCAATGGCAGTCCTTGTGGTTGTAGAGGCCGTCTGTGCCAGTCCTTGTGGTTGTAAAGGCCGTCGATGGCAGTCCTTGTGGTTGTAGAGGCCGTTGGTGGCAGTCCTTGTGGTTGTAGAGGCCGTCAGTGCCAGTCCTTGTGGTGGTAGAAGCCATCAATGGCAGTCCTTGTGGTTGTAGAGGCCGTCGGTGGCAGTTCTTGTGGTTGTAGAGGCCGTCGGTGGCAGTCCTTGTGGTTGTAGAGGCCGTCGGTGGCAGTCCTTGTGGTTGTAGAGGCCGTCGGTGGCAGTCCTTGTGGTTGTAGAGGCCGTCAGTGCCAGTCCTTGTGGTTGTAGAAGCCATCAATGGCAGTCCTTGTGGTTGTAGAAGCCATCAATGGCAGTCCTTGTGGTTGTAGAGGCCGTCAGTGCCAATCCTTGTGGTTGTAGAAGCCATCAATGGCAGTCCTTGTGGTTGTAGAAGCCATCAATGGCAGTCCTTGTGGTTGTAGAGGCCGTCGGTGGCAGTCCTTGTGGTTGTAGAGGCCGTCAGTGCCAGTCCTTGTGGTTGTAGAAGCCATCAATGGCAGTCCTTGTGGTTGTAGGAGCCATCAATGGCAGTCCTTGTGGTTGTAGAGGCCGTCAGTGCCAATCCTTGTGGTTGTAGAAGCCATCAATGGCAGTCCTTGTGGTTGTAGAAGCCATCAATGGCAGTCCTTGTGGTTGTAGAAGCCATCAATGGCAGTCCTTGTGGTTGTAGAAGCCATCAATGGCAGTCCTTGTGGTTGTAGAAGCCATCAATGGCAGTCCTTGTGGTTGTAGAAGCCATCAATGGCAGTCCTTGTGGTTGTAGAAGCCATCAATGGCAGTCCTTGTGGTTGTAGAAGCCATCAATGGCAGTCCTTGTGGTTGTAGAAGCCATCAATGGCAGTCCTTGTGGTTGTAGAAGCCATCAATGGCAGTCCTTGTGGTTGTAGAGGCCGTCAGTGCCAATCCTTGTGGTTGTAGAAGCCATCAATGGCAGTCCTTGTGGTTGTAGAAGCCATCAATGGCAGTCCTTGTGGTTGTAGAAGCCATCAATGGCAGTCCTTGTGGTTGTAGAAGCCATCAATGGCAGTCCTTGTGGTTGTAGAAGCCATCAATGGCAGTCCTTGTGGTTGTAGAAGCCATCAATGGCAGTCCTTGTGGTTGTAGAAGCCATCAATGGCAGTCCTTGTGGTTGTAGAAGCCATCAATGGCAGTCCTTGTGGTTGTAGAGGCCGTCAGTGCCAATCCTTGTGGTTGTAGAAGCCATCAATGGCAGTCCTTGTGGTTGTAGAAGCCATCAATGGCAGTCCTTGTGGTTGTAGAAGCCATCAATGGCAGTCCTTGTGGTTGTAGAAGCCATCAATGGCAGTCCTTGTGGTTGTAGAGGCCGTCAGTGCCAATCCTTGTGGTTGTAGAAGCCATCAATGGCAGTCCTTGTGGTTGTAGAAGCCATCAATGGCAGTCCTTGTGGTTGTAGAAGCCATCAATGGCAGTCCTTGTGGTTGTAGAGGCCGTCAGTGCCAATCCTTGTGGTTGTAGAAGCCATCAATGGCAGTCCTTGTGGTTGTAGAGGCCGTCGGTGGCAGTCCTTGTGGTTGTAGAAGCCATCAATGGCAGTCCTTGTGGTTGTAGAGGCCGTCAGTGCCAATCCTTGTGGTTGTAGAAGCCATCAATGGCAGTCCTTGTGGTTGTAGAAGCCATCAATGGCAGTCCTTGTGGTTGTAGAAGCCATCAATGGCAGTCCTTGTGGTTGTAGAGGCCGTCGGTGGCAGTCCTTGTGGTTGTAGAGGCCGTCGGTGGCAGTCCTTGTGGTTGTAGAGGCCGTCAGTGCCAATCCTTGTGGTTGTAGAAGCCATCAATGGCAGTCCTT
>CM034537.1:1136942-1254649 GCA_020002185.1 Paraescarpia echinospica | reverse complement strand
TCACCATTATTGTCTCTTACACATGAATGAATGAATGTCACCAGTATTGTCTCTTACACATGAATGAATGTCACCAGTACTGTCTCTTACACATGAATGAATGAATGTCACTAGTATTGTCTCTTACTAATGAATGAATGAATGAATGTCACTAGTATTGTCTCTTACACATGGATGAATGAATGTCACCAGTATTGTATCTTACACATGAATGAATGAATGTCACCATTATTGTCTCTTACACATGAATGAATGAATGTCACTAGTATTGTCTCTTACACATGAATGAATGAATGAATGAATGTCACCATTATTGTCTCTTACACATGAATGAATGAATGTCACTAGTATTGTCTCTTACACATGAATGAATGAATGTCACTAATATTGTCTCTTACACATGAATGAATGAATGTCACCATTATTGTCTCTTACACATAAATGAATGAATGTCACCAGTATTGTCTCTTACACATGAATGAATGAATGTCACTAGTATTGTCTCTTACACATGAATGAATGAATGTCACCATTATTGTCTCTTACACATGAATGAATGAATGTCACTAGTATTGTCTCTTACACATGAATGAACGAATGTCACCAGTATTGTATCTTACACATGAATGAATGAATGTCACTAGTGTTGTCTCTTACACATGAATGAATGAATGTCACCATTATTGTCTCTTACACATGAATGAATGAATGTCACTAGTATTGTCTCTTACACATGAATGAATGAATGTCACCATTATTGTCTCTTACACATGAATGAATGAATGTCACCAGTATTGTCTCTTACACGTGAATGAATGAATGTCACTAGTATTGTCTCTTACACATGAATGAATGAATGTCACCATTATTGTCTCTTGCACATGAATGAATGAATGTCACTAGTATTGTCTCTTACACATGAATGAACGAATGTCACCAGTATTGTCTCTTACACATGAATGAATGAATGTCACTAGTGTTGTCTCTTACACATGAATGAATGAATGTCACCATTATTGTCTCTTACACATGAATGAATGAATGTCACTAGTATTGTCTCTTACACATGAATGAATGAATGTCACCATTATTGTCTCTTACACATGAATGAATGAATGTCACCAGTATTGTCTCTTACACGTGAATGAATGAATGTCACTAGTATTGTCTCTTACACATGAATGAATGAATGTCACTAGTATTGTATCTTACACATGACTGAATGAATGAATGTCACTAGTATTGTATCTTACACATGAATGAATGAATGTCACCGTTATTGTCTCTTACACATGAATGAATGAATGTCACTAGTATTGTCTCTTACACATGAATGAATGAATGTCACCATTATTGTCTCTTACACATGAAAGAATGAATGTCACTAGTATTGTATGTTACACATGAATGAATGAATGTCACCATTATTGTCTCTTACACATGAATGAATGAATGAATGTCACTAGTATTGTCTCTTACACATGAATGAATGAATGTCACTAGTATTGTCTCTTACATATGAATGAATGAATGTCACCAGTATTGTCTCTTACACATGAATGAACAAATGTCACTAGTATTGTCTCTTACACATGAATGTCACCATTATTGTCTCTTACACATGAATGAATTAATGTCACCATTATTGTCTCTTACACATGAATGAATGAATGTCACTAGTATTGTATCTTACACATGAATGAATGAATGTCACCATTATTGTATCTTACACATGAACGAATTAATGTCACCATTATTGTCTCTTACACATGAATGAATGAATGTCACCAGTATTGTCTCTTACACATGAATGAATGTCACCAGTACTGTCTCTTACACATGAATGAACGAATGTCACTAGTATTGTCTCTTACACATTAATGAATGAATGTCACTAGTATTGTATCTTACACATGAATGAATGAATGTCACTAGTATTGTCTCTTACTAATGAATGAATGAATGAATGTCACTAGTATTGTCTCTTACACATGGATGAATGAATGTCACCAGTATTGTATCTTACACATGAATGAATGAATGTCACCATTATTGTCTCTTACACATGAATGAATGAATGTCACTAGTATTGTCTCTTACACATGAATGAATGAATGTCACCATTATTGTCTCTTACACATGAATGAATGAATGTCACTAGTATTGTCTCTTACACATGAATGAATGAATGAATGAATGTCACCATTATTGTCTCTTACACATGAATGAATGAATGTCACCAGTATTATCTCTTACACATGAATTAATTAATCTCACCATTATTGTCTCATACACATGAATGAATGAATGTCACCAGTATTGTCTTTTACACATGAATGAATGAATGAATGTCACCAGTATTGTCTCTTACACATGAATGAATGAATGTCACCAGTATTGTCTCTTACACATGAATGAATGAATGTCACCATTATTGTCTCTTACACATGAAAGAAATGAATGTTACTAGTATTGTCTCTTACACATGAATGAATGAATGTCACTAGTATTGTCTCTTACACATGAATGAATGTCACCATTATTGTCTCTTACACATGAATGAATGAATGTCACTAGTATTGTCTCTTACACATGAATGAATGAATGTCACCATTATTGTCTCTTACACATGAAAGAATGAATGTCACTAGTATTGTATGTTACACATGAATGAATGAATGTCACCATTATTGTCTCTTACACATGAATGAATGAATGTCACTAGTATTGTCTCTTACACATGAATGAATGAATGTCACTAGTATTGTCTTTTATACATGAATGAATGAATGTCACCATTATTGTCTCTTACATATGAATGAATGAATGTCACCAGTATTGTCTCTTACACATTAATGAACGAATGTCACTAGTATTGTCTCTTACACATGAATGTCACCATTATTGTCTCTTACACATGAATGAATGAATGTCACCATTATTGTCTCTTACACATGAATGAATGAATGTCACTAGTATTGTCTCTTACACATGAATGAATGAATGTCACCATTATTGTATCTTACACATGAACGAATGAATGTCACCATTATTGTCTCTTACACATGAATGAATGAATGTCACCAGTATTGTCTCTTACACATGAATGAATGTCACCAGTACTGTCTCTTACACATGAATGAATGAATGTCACTAGTATTGTCTCTTACACATTAATGAATGAATGTCACTAGTATTGTCTCTTACACATGAATGAATGAATGTCACTAGTATTGTCTCTTACTAATGAATGAATGCATGAATGTCACTAGTATTGTCTCGTACACATGGATGAATGAATGTCACCAGTATTGTCTCTTACACATGAATGAATGAATGTCACCATTATTGTCTCTTACACATGAATGAATGAATGTCACTAGTATTGTCTCTTACACATGAATGAATGAATGAATGAATGTCGCCATTATTGTCTCTTACACATGAATGAATGAATGTCACCAGTATTGTCTCTTACACATGAATTAATTAATCTCACCATTATTGTCTCATACACATGAATGAATGAATGTCACCAGTATTGTCTTTTACACATGAATGAATGAATGAATGTCACCAGTATTGTCTCTTACACATGAATGAATGAATGTCACCAGTATTGTCTCTTACACATGAATGAATGAATGTCACCATTATTGTCTCTTACACATGAAAGAAATGAATGTCAATAGTATTGTCTCTTACACATGAATGAATGAATGTCACTAGTATTGTCTCTTACACATGAATGTCACCATTATTGTCTCTTACACATGAATGAATGAATGTCACCAGTATTGTCTCTTACACATGAACGAATGAATGTCACCATTATTGTCTCTTACACATGAATGAATGAATGTCACCAGTATTGTCTCTTACACATGAATGAATGAATGTCACCATTATTGTCTCTTACACATGAAAGAAATGAATGTCACCATTATTGTCTCTTACACATGAAAGAAATGAATGTCACTAGTATTGTCTCTTACACATGAATGTCACTAGTATTGTCTCTTACACATGAATGAATGAATGTCACCATTATTGTCTCTTACACATGAATGAATGAATGTCACCAGTATTGTCTCTTACACATGAATGAATGAATGTCACCAGTATTGTCTCTTACACATGAACGAATGAATGTCATCAGTATTGTCTCTTACACATGAATGAATGAATGTCAACAGTGTGAGTATTTTTAAAACAGAATTGACAGACAGAAGCAGAACAGAAAGTTTGGACATTTGATGAGCCAGTGTATTAATTGTCAATCTGCCAGATCACTTGTTTTGGAAGGCAGTCTTTTTTCAGTCTTGTTAACTTATGTTACATTTGGTTTCCATCATTCTTTTATCTGAGTTTGTACTGACAATTAAGCCGAGTTTAATTTGTGGTTCCTCTGTCATGTCACTTGCCTTCACCCCTTCCTGTTCACCCCTTCTTGTTTGCCTTGTGTGTTTGCCACTACTCTCTCAATGTCTTCTGTGTCTTCCCACAGTTCTAAGGAGCAAGATGCGGCGTCGAGATCGAGCATCACTTGTGTAATAATCTCGTCCTTTCAGTTCTTGGCATGTTGTGTGACGCGTCTCTTAAGAGTGCATGTCTCTTGCTGACTACTGTCCACTACAAGAGTGACCACTGCAGTTCTTCTCACTTGACCACTTATCTTGTACATCTTATGTAATAAATACTGTCCACTGCAAGAGTGACCACTGCAGGCCTTCTCACTTGACCACTTATCTCATACATCTTATGTGATAAATAGTAATCACTGTCCACTGCAAGAGTGACCACTGCAGTCCTTCTCACTTGACTGCTTATCTCATACATATTATGTGGTTAATACTGACCACTGTCCACTACAAGAGTGATCACTGCAGCCCTTCTCACTTGACCATTTCTCTCATACATCTTATGTGGTCAGTACTGACCACTGATCACTGTCCACTGCAAGAGTGACCACTGCAGTCCTCACTTGACCTCCATGCCTTATTTTTCAATTTTAAAATGAACTTATGCAAAATAAGGTTTTAAGTACATTTGACCAGGACATTTGATATTTTAAGCAGGCCTAGTGGTATTAAAAGATGTATTTTTCAGGTGAACCTGTTATGTTTTTATATAGCCTGAACATCACATCAAAATCTTCTGAAACTAGTCACTCCATATAAAAGAAGACACAATTACCCTAAATTGTATTTCCACCGTAAATCCTTTGTGTTCCCCCGCTATGATGATGAAATTTTGTGCATCCATCTTCATGATTTTCTTTGCTAGTCTCACATGTTGCATTTAAAAAAAATTGCATTCCCAATGATTTAAGAGCTTAGAAGTATTATTTGTATTATGTTGTGATTGGGAGTCAATTTTGTTTTGTATCCTGTGATCACAGATCATTGCTGGAATCAGTGTAGATAATACTTCAGTGTAGATAATATTGCAGTGTAGATAATATTGCAGAGATGAACTCAGATTTAGAAAATTGGTTATATAAGTTGTTTATGATGTTACAGAGGTGATATTGATGACTGACTGTGGATGAGAGGTTGTAGCAGGGTACTGCAATAGACCGTACAAACACACTTCAAAGTCAACATTTTGCAACTTAACAGTACATAAATGTACTTGGTTGTGCATTACTACAAACCTGAAGTGACAGTTATTACTGTCCCCTGGTCAACCCTTGTCCTTGCATGTCAGTGTGTGTTTGTTGTGGCTCACTTGTTTACACATTTTCAGCTAGCTAAGATATGTTATTTTAAAGTTAGATTATATATGCATTTGTGTTAGTTTTACTCACGTTTTCTGTTCAGCTTCGTCTTCTATAGTTTGTGTATAATTTGGTTTGTTGTGCTACTTTGGTGTCCTTATTCAGTTCGAGTAGTTTTCAACAAGACGGAACAAAGACAAAGTAATATAAAACTGAGATTGTTAGATGCCCCCCCCCCCCCTATGAATTCAATATCATTGATTATTGAATCTGTCATTGTTCACGTCTCTCTCCCTTCTCTGTATGTCTTCCCCGATCTAGGCTCACCTCTCTCTCTCCCTTCTCTGTATGCCTTCCCCGATCTAGGCTCACCTTGCTCTCTCTTCTCTATGTGTCTTCCCCGATCTAGGCTCAGCTCTCTCTTCTCTGTGTGTCTTCCTCGATCTAGGCTCACCTCTATCTCTCCCTTGTCTGTATGTCTTCCTTGATCTAGGCTCACTTCTCTCTCTCTCTCTCCCTTCTCTGTGTGTCTTCCCCGATCTAGGCTCACCTCTCTCTCTTCCTTCTCTGTGTGTCTTCCCTGATCTAGGCTCACCTCTCTCTCTCTCTCTCTCCCTTCTCTGTGTGTCTTCCCCAATCTAGGTACACCTCTCTCTCTTCCTTCTCTGTGTATCTTCCCTGATCTAGGCTCACCTCTCTCTCTCCATTCTCTGTGTGTCTTCCCCGATCTAGGCTCACCTCTCTCTCACCCTTCTCTGTGTGTCTTCCCCGATCTAGACTCACCTCTCTCTCCCTTCTCTGTATGTGTTCCCCGATCTAGACTCACCTCTCTCTCTCCCTTCTCTGTATGTGTTCCCCGATCTAGACTCACCTCTCTCTCTCCCCCTTCTCTGTATGTCTTCCCCGATCTAGACTCACCTCTCTCTCTCCCCCTTCTCTGTATGTCTTCCCCGATCTAGGCTCACCTCTCTCTCTCCCTTCTCTGTGTGTCTTCCCCGATCTAGGCTCACATCTCTCTCTCTCTCCCTTCTCTGTGTGTCTTCCCCGATCTAGGCTCACCTCTCTCTCTCCCTTCTCTGTGTGTCTTCCCGGATCTAGACTCACCTCTCTCTCTCCCTTCTCTGTGTGTGTTCCCTGATCTAGGCTCACCTCTCTCTCTCCCTTCTCTGTATGTCTTCCCCATTCTAGACTCACCTCTCTCTCTCCCTTCTCTGTGTGTCTTCCCCGATCTAGGCTCACCTCTCTCTCTCCCTTCTCTGTGTGTCTTCCCCGATCTAGGCTCACCTCTCTCTCTCCCTTCTCTGTGTGTCTTCCCCGATCTAGGCTCACCTCTCTCTCTCCCTTCTCTGTGTGTCTTCCCTGATATAGACTCACCTCTCTCTCTCCCTTCTCTGTGTGTCTTCCCTGATATAGACTCACCTCTCTCTCTCCCTTCTCTGTGTGTCTTCCCTGATATAGACTCACCTCTCTCTCTCCCTTCTCTGTGTGTCTTCCCTGATCTAGGCTCACCTCTCTCTCTCTCCCTTCTCAGTATGTCTTCCCTGATCTAGGCTCACCTCTCTCTCTCTCCCTTCTCAGTATGTCTTCCCCGATCTAGGCTCACCTCTCTCTCTCCCTTCTCTGTGTGTCTTCCCTGATATAGACTCACCTCTCTCTCTCCCTTCTCTGTGTGTCTTCCCTGATATAGACTCACCTCTCTCTCTCCCTTCTCTGTGTGTATTCCCTGATATAGACTCACCTCTCTCTCTCCCTTCTCTGTGTGTCTTCCCTGATATAGACTCACCTCTCTCTCTCCCTTCTCTGTGTGTCTTCCCTGATATAGACTCACCGCATGTCACACCAAAATAGTTATTCCGTGTTATATTTTATGTAATTATATCAGTTGCCAGTATTTGTTTGTGTATGCATTGATTCCATTATTTGTTCAGTTTTTTATGTAACAATATTTAAGTGCACAATATGATATCAACATGTGATACATGGATACCATGCTATGTAAGAACTACCTTTACTTTTGGGTGACTGATACGACGCTATGTAAGAACTACCTTTACTTTTGGGTGACTGATACGACGCTATGTAAGAACTACCTTTACTATTGGGTGACTGATACGACGCTATGTAAGAACTACCTTTACTTTTGGGTGACTGATACGACGCTATGTAAGAACTACCTTTACTTTTGGGTGACTGATACGATGCTATGTAGAACTACTTTTACTTTTAGGTGACTGATACCACGCTATGTAAGAACTACCTTTACTTTTAGGTGACTGATACCACGCTATGTAAGAACTACCTTTACTTTTAGGTGTCTGATACGACGCTATGTAAGAACTAGCTTTACTTTTGGGTGACTGATACGACGCTATGTAGAACTACCTTTACTTTTAGGTGACTGATACGATGCTATGTAAGAACTACCTTTACTTTTAGGTGACTGATACCACGCTATGTAAGAACTACCTTTACTTTTAGGTGACGGTGGAGGACTGCATGTCAGTTATGTCTTGTACTGTCCGTCCGTCCATCCGTCTGTCTCTACCGTCTGTCTGTCTCGGTGACAGTGGAGGACTGTATGTACGTGTCTGCCTCTATCCTGTCTGTCTGTCTGTCTCTATCCTGTCTGTCTGTCTTTCTGTCTGTCTGTCTGTATGTCTGTCTGTATGTCTGTCTGTATGTCTGTCTGTCTCTACCCTGTCTGTATGTCTGTCTAGTTGACAGTGGAGGACTGTATGTTCGTTTGTGTCCTATCCTGTCTGTCTCTATCCTGTCTGTCTGTCTAGGTGACGGTGGAGGACTGTATGTACGTGTGTGTCCTATCCTGTCTGTCTCTATCCTGTCTGTCTGTCCGTCCGTCTGTCCGTCCATCTGTCTAGTTGACAGTGGAGGACTGTATGTTCGTTTGTGTCCTATCCTGTCTGTCTCTATCCTGTCTGTCTGTCTGTCTGTCTAGGTGACGGTGGAGGACTGTATGTATGCCCTGCAGGAGACAGACTGGGAAGTATTCAGCGCCATCAAGCTGCTCAAGTTGAAGCAGTTGCTAAGCACGAAGCTGGGGGCGCTGGCTGAGTGTAAGGACGCGCTGCTGCAGTGTCAGTGGGATGTTCAACAGGCAGCCAATCAGCTGCTCGTGCATGAACCCGATCTTGTGCACGTATAGGACATGCACTCCGTGCCACGTGCATGCAAGTCACTCGCAAAATGCATCGCACAAAAATGCAGCCAGTTTACTCATGTGTGAGTTAGGGAAGTGAAGACGTGTGCGTTCAAGACACACACTGCACGTATAAGGACAGTGTTTGTGTCTCTACAGACGGAAATACGATATGTACACACTCTATAATACACATAACCATTTGATGTTACATCAACTTGTATGAACCTGTAAATAGCACACAAAGCCACTAGTCAGTCAGGCTTGTACCAATGGCACTGATGACCCTGATGACACTGATGACACTGATGGCATGAACTATTGTGTCTGTGAATATAAACTACAAAACGACTGTGTCAGTTTCCCGACCTCAGCAAACATGTCATCAGATAGATCACATTCATATTTCTCTCTGTACAATGTTGTTGACATTTCGTCTCTTTGTTCTACACCATCCATTGTACAGATACTACACAACATGTGCCGCTTCTTCTCTTATAAGATTGTCACTTGAACTGCATGACATGTGACGGCAGCTCCTACTGTACCTGGTCACTTCACAGGTAGTCTGTAGGGCTCTAGACAACATGGCCTGACAAGTCTGCTGCATTGTAACACGTGTCACCTGTGCTACATTGAAGACATCACTTCTGTTGACACGTGTCACCTGTGCTACATTGAAGGTGTCAATTCTGTTGACACTTGTCACCTGTACTACATTGAAGGCATCACTTCTGTTGACACTTGTCACCTGTACTACATTGAAGGTGTCACTTCTGTTGACACTTGTCACCTGTACTACATTGAAGGTGTCACTTCTGTTGACACTTGTCACCTGTGTGATACATTGAAGGTATCACTTCTGTTGACTCTTGTCACCTGTGGGATACATTGAAGGTGTCACTTCCATTGACACTTGTCACCTGTGCTACATTGAAGGCATCACTTCTGTTGACACTTGTCACCTGTGTGATACATTGAAGGTATCACTTCTGTTGACTCTTGTCACCTGTGCTACATTGAAGGCGTCACTTCTGTTGACTCTTGTCACCCGTGTGTTACATTGAAGGTATCACTTCTGTTGACTCTTGTCACCTGTGGGATACATTGAAGGTATCACTTCTGTTGACACTTGTCACCTGTGTGATACATTGAAGGTATCACTTCTGTTGACTCTTGTCACCTGTGCTACATTGAAGGCGTCACTTCTGTTGACACTTGTCACCTGTGGGATACATTGAAGGTATCACTTCTGTTGACTCTTGTCACCTGTGGGATACATTGAAGGTGTCACTTCCATTGACACTTGTCACCTGTGCTACATTGAAGGCATCACTTCTGTTGACACTTGTCACCTGTGTGATACATTGAAGGTGTCACTTCCGTTGACACTTGTCACCTGTGCTACATTGAAGGCGTCACTTCTGTTGACTCTTGTCACCCGTGTGTTACATTGAAGGCATCACTTCTGTTGACTCTTGTCACCCGTGTGTTACATTGAAGGTATCACTTCTGTTGACTCTTGTCACCCGTGTGATACATTGAAGGTATCACTTCTGTTGAGTCTTGTTACCTTTGCTACATTGAAGGCATCATTTCTGTTGACACTTGTCACCCATGCTACATTGAAGGCATCACTTCTGTTGACACTTGTCACCTGTGTGATACTTTGAAGGTGTCATTTCTGTTGACTCTTGTCACCTGTGGGATACATTGAAGGTATCACTTCTATTGACTCTTGTCACCTGTGCTATATTGAAGGGGTCATTTCTGTTGACACTTGTCATCTGTGTGATGCATTGAAGGCATCACTTCTGTTGACACTTGTCACCCATGATACATTGAAGGCATCACTTTTGTTTACACTTGTCACCTGTGTGATACATTGAAGGCATCACTTTTGTTGACACTTGTCACCTATGTGATACATTGAAGGCATCACTTGTGTTGACACTTATCACCTGTGTGGTACATTGAAGGCATCACTTCTGTTGACACTTGTCACCTGTGCGATACATTAAAGGCATCACTTGTGTTGACACTTATCACCTGTGTGGTACATTGAAGGCATCACTTGTGTTGACACTTATCACCTGTGTGGTACATTGAAGGCATCACTTGTGTTGACACTTATCACCTGTGTGGTACATTGAAGGCATCACTTGTGTTGACACTTGTCACCTGTGTGATGCATTGAAGGCATTACTTCTGTTGACACTTGTCACCCGTGATACATTGAAGGCATCATTTTTGTTTACACTTGTCACCTGTGTGATACATTGAAGGCATCACTTATGTTGACACTTGTCACCTATGTGATACATTGAATGCATCACTTGTGTTGACACTTGTCACCTATGTGATACATTGAAGGCATCACTTCTGTTGACACTTGTCACCTGTGCGATACAATGAAGGCATCACTAGTGTTGACACTTGTCACCTGTGTGGTACATTGAAGGCATCACTTCATGAACGGTGTGACTGCAAGTACACTAGTCAGATGATGTCTGTTGTGCCTGGAACCTTCTGGTTTTTGTCTTTGTAATCTATATTGTACAGCAATGTATTTAATAAGTACAGTTTGCGTTTTAGTTATTGGAAGAAATGGGCCAGCACTGTAAATAGAGTTATGTATTAAGTTGAATGCAGGGAGTCTGATTTGTTTCTGGCACTCTCAAGTTGGATGGTGCGTCATGGCTTTTTTACACAAGTTTGTTTCATGATGACAGGCGCTTCAAACTAGACTGCTCCAGTTCCTGTCTGTATGAATGAGATACCACTCGCCAGTAACCACTTAACTACTGCATACATTGTCAGGTTTAATGTGTAACATATCACCAGTTTTATACCAGGGTGTGAAAGCATAATTATTCTAATACCAAATTCACCAACATTATTATTTTATAGTATTCACAATTTATTCAGCTGACATGACGTGGGGTAAGACAGGTCGGTGTAACAGCTGACATGACGTGGGGTAAGACAGGTCGGTGTAACAGCTGACATGACGTGGGGTAAGACAGGTCGGTGTAACTGCTGACATGACGTGGGGTAAGACAGGTCGGTGTAACAGATGACATTACGTGGGGTAAGACAGGTCGGTGTAACAACTGACATGACGTGGGGTAAGACAGGTCGGTGTAACAGCTGACATTACGTGGGGTAAGACAGGTCGGTGTAACAGCTGACATGACGTGGGGTAAGACAGGTCGGTGTAACTGCTGAAGGGTTCCTGCCTTGTTGGGGAGTTGTTTCAATCTACTTCAGTTGTATTGTTACGAGCTATTGAGTATGTGCGTGCGTGCGAGCATGCGTGCATGTACTGTCAATGTAGGCACCATTTCTTTTCCAAGGCTTAGTAGTAGGTTTTGTATAAAAAGTAGCATTGATATTTAATAATATGTACATTGCAAGTCCAATTTCTGTTGGTAATACAGCAATGGAATTCTGTGAACGAGATGGCAAACTATTGTTTGTATGGTACTTTGCTAGTCTCTGCATTTATTTAATGTAATGATATTAATTTCATTTTTTGTTGTACATATTAATTAAACTCTAAAATAAATAGGCACTATATGATATATTTAGTTCTTGTTTTATTATGCCATGAACTATGTAAAACTACATAAGTTGTCCACACTTGCACCATGTCCACACTTACACCATGTCCACACTTCTAGTTGTCCACACTTCCACCATGTCCACACTTCTAGATGTCCACACTTCTGCCATGTCCACACGTCCACCATTTCCACACTTTTACATTGTCCACACTTCCACCATGTCCACACTTCTGCCATGTGCACATTTCCATCATGTCCACACTTCCGCCATGTCCACATTTCTGTCATGTCCACACGTCCATCATGTCCACACCTCCACCATGTCTGCCATGCCCACAGTTCCACTGTGTCCACACTTCCACCATGTCTGCACATCTGCCATGTCTACATTTCCACCATGTCCACACATTTGCCATGTAAACTTCCACCATGTCCACACTTCCATCATGTCCACACTTCCACCATGTCCACACATCTGCCAGGTCCACACTTTTGCCATATCCACACTTCTGCCCTGTCCACACATCTGCTAGGTCAACACTTTTGCGCAGTCCACACTGCCTCCATGTCCACACTTCCACCCTGTCCACACTACCATCCATGTCTACTGATGTACTATTCATTATGTGAAGTGCTGAAAGAAGGGTAAATAAACATACAACTGAATTTGAGCAGTGACATAAAGTGGTGACGTCTACGATGTTGTCATCAAATATGGGTGGAGCTCACCGACTTGTAGGTCGTCAACTGATTGTGGGTGTGCGCCTGTTCTTTCCGGTCCCGTCATCCCCGTGTTGTTGTCGACTTGGTGTTGGCGGTCGGGGTCGAAGTCTTGGTGACGGGACGGACGCAGTGGCGGGAAACTAGACCATAACACAACCTCTGAACACCCAACTCAACTATCTAAACACCCAACTCAACTATTTATTATTACGTTAGGGTCGTGTTATAAATAAAAACAGTGACGCATTTTGTTGTTAAGGGGCATTGGGTCATGTTTTGCTTTACATTTTGGGGTAAGACTTCGCTGTACACTGAGAATAGTAGGCCTAATATTGCCCCGTGCCCTACCATGACTACAGAGCACATGCCTCTCCCCACATTCCCATCCAACTAAGATCCTGACTCCGCCACTGACCGGGCTGCGGTCTTTGTATTGTTGTTTATAATACGGCTACATCGCTACCAATTTGTACGTCCATGCACCACAATACTGTTGGATTTAGGCGACACAAACAATCAGGGCAAAAAAAGCGACATGACACGTTGGTGACGGTGGTGCGTGTAGTGGCAGATTAATCACGCGTGTGTGTAATTAATGTTACACTACAGCGATAAGCGCCGTTGTTTTCACACATCCTGCATGTCACCGGGTCACTGCGGCGGTTGAGACTGGACGGAACCAGAACTAGACCAAAACAACGTCGCGCTCGTCATGAATGAGTGCGCTCAGTTGCCTCGCCACAGTCTTCCGGCACACAGCTCATTCCGACGACACGATGCAACGTGAGTTCTTTCGTTTCTTCGATCTAATAATTTTACTGGAGACTAAGGTTGCGTCTTTGTGACTTCAATGCCGGTTATATTATTGTTACATAAAACTAATTACAAATGTAGATACTTCGCGGAAATGTGTTGGAACATTTGCAAAATTGGATCAAGAATATTGTGGAGGCTAGGCTAGGTTCTTCAGTAAATGCATTGGCAGCGAATCGCTGCACGGAGTTTGACGACAACGTTGTGACACAACGACTAATGCCTTTAGATTTAACAAGATTGCCACCCAGAGAATTAACTCTAGGTGGCAGGTGGACAAGGAAGCCCTTTGGCTTATCGAGAGTCCGACCCTTTTATCTATGTGTATCCAGCCCGTCTGAGGTATGTGTCGATTTTATTTTTAAACATATTCACGCTACTAGCACCCACACAATCAGCAGATAATCTGTTCCATTCATTTACAGTCCTTTGTGAGAATGAGAACTTTCTTATATATAATCTACACTGCTCCTTTGCTAATGTAAGTTCATGCCCTCTAGTCCTATCTTTCTTAACTGAGAAAAAAATATTTCTATCAATATTTTCATAACCCTTCAATATTTTAAACACTTCTATCTGATCTCCTCTCAACCTCCTGGTCTCTAGTGTTGTTAAACCGCATTTTTTTAGGCGTATTTCGTAACTAAGATCCCTCAGTTTTGGTATCATTTTAGTTGCTCTCCTCTGCACTCTTTCTAGCATATCTATGTCCTTCCTGCGATACGGCCTCCACGCTTGAATACAATATTCTAAATGAGGCCTAACTATTGTTTTGTACAGCGGTATTATTAGCTCTTTTTCCTTATACGTTATGTTTCGCCTAATTAATCCAAGGATTTGATTTCCCTTTGAAGCTGCAATTCCGCACTGCTCTGAAACCTTCATATCAGCACCAATGGTTAACCCTAAGTCCTTTTCTTTTACAGTAGTACTTAGTACAGTACCCCCCATTGTATATTCTACCTCTTCGTTCCCATGTCCTGTGTGGAGGCATTTACATTTCCCAAAATTGAACAGCATTTGCCACTTTTCAGACCATTTTATCAACCTGTCAAGATCATCTTGTAAATGCTGTCTATCTCCATCACTTTTAATCCTTCTAAACACTTTTGTATCATCCGCAAATTTCAACACCTTGCTTGTTATTTCATCATCCAAATCGTTGATATATATTAAGAATAATATAGGTCCTAATACTGATCCCTGTGGTACCCCACTCAACACCGATTTCCAGTTTGAAGCCACCCCATCAACTACTACACGTTGTCTTCTGTCAATCAGCCATTGTTCTATCCAGTTTATTATACCATTTTCTATGCCATGGGCCTTTAGTTTAAGCAGTAATCTTTGATGTGGTACTTTGTCGAAAGCTTTTTGAAAATCTAAGTAGACGATATCTACTGGTGATCCCTCATCTACCCACTTAGTGATGTCTTCCAAAAAACATAACATATTTGTTAAGCATGACCTCGCTTTAAAAAAACCATGTTGAGATGGGTTTATCAAGTTTTGTTTAACAAGAAAATCCACCATGTGATCTTTAATTAGTCTTTCTAATAATTTACAAATCACTGATGTTAAACTCACTGGTCTATAGTTCTCTGACTTGTTTCTCGAACCTTTTTTGAATAACGGTATAATGTTTGCTTCTTTCCATTCTAAAGGAACCACTCCCTCTTCTAATGACAAGTTGAAAACTGTTGCAAGCGGTATGCTAATTTGTTCTACAATTTCCAATAGCAGTTTGGGAGGAATACCATCCACTCCAGGTGATTTATTATCCTTCATAACCCTTATTTTCTTAGCTACCATTTCCGGGGTTACAATTAAATGTCCTAAATGAACTAATGTCTTCCCTGGTAAACACTGAACTAAGGTACTCATTCAGGTCTTCTGCCATTAAGAATCCCTCTGATATTATATTTCCAGCACTATCTTCTAGAGGACCGACCTTATCTTGAACTTTCTGTTTGCTTCGAACATACGCATAAAAACTCTTGCTGTCATGTTTTATATTACTAGCTAATTGTTGTTCGTAGCTTCTCTTTGAATTTCTAATTTCAGCTGTAGCTTGGTTAAGTGCTTCTTTATAACTGTTGTAGTCTTCATCATTTCCAGTACATCTATATGACTTCCACATCTTTTGTTTATACTTAATTTTTCTAATGGCTTCTTTCGATAAGTGTTTCTTTTTGGACCGTTTTCCTTGTTTTTTGAAGGGTACAAATTTATCGACTATGCACTTAATTTCACTCTTTAATACATTCCAGCATTCTGTTGCCGTCTTATTTTTCAGTGTGTTATTCCAGTCTATCTTTGCTAAATATTTCCTCATGTCCTTATACCTTCCTTTGTGGAAATTTCTCCTATACTGCTTTTTACTATTCCTTTCTGATTTTACTTTGATGGTAAAATGTATCTGGTTGTGATCGCTACTCCCCAGTGGCTCACATATATTGACATTGTCAACTAATTCATTCTGTGAGGACAAAACTATGTCTAACACATTCTCACCCCTGGTTGGTTCTAGCACATGTTGAGAAAGGAATGTATCTTGAACTAAAACTAAAAACTTGTGGTCCTCACTCCCCATACTCTGTAGAGATTTCCATTGTATATGCCCGTGGTTAAAATCCCCCATAATAACACAGTCCCGTTTGCTTACTTCCCTTATAGCGTTTTGTATTTTTTCATTCTCTTCTATGCTTATGTTTGGACTTCGATAAACTAACCCAACTGTTAACGTTGAGTTTCCTGTAACTATGTTACACCAAACAGCTTCTTCGCAATCTGCTTCTCTTTCTAATTTTATTTCATAAGCCTGAATAGATTCTTTAATATATAAAATAACTCCACCTCCCTTTCTTCCTATTCTATCTTTTCTAAACATTACATATCCTGTCAGTCCCAATTCAGCATCTGATATATCGGTGGTGGTCCAGGATTCGGTTATACCTATTATATGAGGGTCAATATCTTCTACCATAATGTTTAGTTCATTTCTTTTGTTTACTATACTCCTTGCATTTAAACAAACACATTTATATCCAGCTTCAGAAGAGTTTTCCAGACTGTTATTTGCTGATTCATTTGTGCTGTCTTTATCTATGCCTCCGTTTTCAGGCTTTTCTGTGAGTCCCCCCTGCGAATCTAGTTTAAATAGATGCAACCTGTCCCACTGTCAACAGATCGCAGCAGGTTCTCTGAGAAAACTGCTGCCCCCTTTCCACTAAGATGGAGGCCATCTCTCATGTACATATCTTCCCTCCCAACAAAGTATCCCCATAAATCTGTGAATCCCACCCCCTCTTCTTCACACATCTGCTCAACTAGTGCGTTGATCACCATCCTCTTGCAGTTTCTATACGTTGCCCCCCTTCCTCCCATTACTGGCAAAATTCCTGACAGAATAACCTGTTCAACTCTCGTCTTCTTTAGCTTCCTCACTAACTGTCTATACTTCTGTACTATCGCAGTTGTCCCCTCCCGGTCTGCATTATTTGTTCCTACATGTACCAGTATAGACCCCCCCTTGCCATGTCCCAATACCTTCTCTACCCTGTCAGTTACATGTTCAATCCTAGCCCCCGGTAAACAAACAACGACGTCCTTCCCCTCGCTCAGTGTCTTGCCCGTCTTTCTCATAATGGAGTCGCCCATAAACACCCTCTCTTTCCTCATTGCCCCCTCAATCACTGCCTTAGAATAGCTCCTTCTTCGGTTTGCATCTGTCTGGTTGTTGTCTTTCCCCCCTGTCGTCTTCTCTCCTGTCATATTCTCTTCCGATCCATTCTTTCCTGTCGCTTTTTCTCTTGTCACCTTTCATCCTGTCAGCGTCCCTTTTATCGACTTCTCTTCTATCACATTTGCTCTCACTTCCTTTCGTCCCTTCTTCTTTCGTCCCATCTCCTTTTCCTCTCTCCTCTCCCGTCCCATCTTCCCTCCCTCCTTCTCTTCGGTCACTTTCTTCCCTGTCACCTTCACGCTTGTCACGTTTTCTGTTGTCGATTTTCCAATTTTTTCCCCTCCAATCACCTTCCCTCCTCTCAATCTCCTTTCCTCAGTTTTCTTGCCACTGCTATTCTCCTTCAGTCTTGCAGTATTCTCACCTCTCTCCCTGTCGTCTCTCTCCATTCGACCTGTCTCCTTGCTAATTCCCATCTCCATTCCCTTCACAATATCTGTCAACCTAACTATCTCCTTCTGCAGACACTCCACCTTCCAACACCCAGTGCACTGAAAGGTGAATCCTTCCTCCATGGTTTCTGCCCATGACTTCCCACAGCCGGACAATGCAAAATCTACCCAGCTGTGGCAGTAATTGCACACCAAATGTCGCTTTGCCTTGACTTGCCGCTTGCATGGCGCCATATCCCGATCAGAATTTATTTAATAACTTAACTAACTTAGTCTTTATAAAGACTGTTTCCTATGTACTACAGCACACTTTAGGTTACAAATTTCAATTACACAGCCGACTATTTATCCTGACACGAACGCTAACATTACCGGTAGTGACCTAATTTTAATACAATCAATTACGTTACGTTAGGCTACTTTATTTATTTAGGTTACGCCGCCCGACTATCGCCCTTGCTTAATTTTAACAACAATGCTACCTAATCAAAACATCTAGCAAGTACTGGCTTACACAGATATTATCTTATGTAAGTAGTTTGATGGTTGTTACTTTATCTCCTATATATTCTACCACATAATCAGGTTTGTTAAATCTTGTTTACAACTTATCGAAGGCTAAGCCTAAGTGAGTTACCCTATTATCACTCACTATACTAAGGTGTTCTAAAATACTTTAACTAACTAATTTTAAGCACAACTGCTACTCAATATATGTTTATTGCAACTTTATGAATTATATTAAGGCAAGAATAATACTTATCAATCAGTAATTCCACTTGTTTATCAACTTTTCTGCACCACCAATTTCTACGATCTATCTCCGCCAAATATAGCCTCGATTCTTGGCAGATGTAACGCAAGAGTGGATGTCTTTGGGAAAGGACAGACAGAGCTCTGTGGGACACAACAAGCCGGTAAATGTATTCATCGCTAGTTTTGTTTGCACGCACTTGGCATCGTTCACGCCAGTGATGTAGTACAAAGCCGAAACCCCGTGAAGTCACGGCGCGGTGTAATGCCAAAGACAAGCGCTACACCGGTATTTACAGGCGGCCGTGCGTGCAGGGCAAATCAGTTGGTGTTACAAGTCGTTATTTAGTTGTAAGTAAGTACTGACCTACCAGAGTCGGTGTTGAGTCGCCTGTTTTCGCGACTTGACTTGGAAGTCGATGTGATTCACATGAGACTTGTAGTTTAATTATGGCTAAGAACTGTAGTCTTTAAAGGGAATAAAAACACCTATTGCTTGAATTCATGTTATATTACATCCTGCTATCTATTTTTATGTCCACCAAGCCAACAAAATAAAAAAATTCAATGAATTAGAAATTCCACATTTTATGCTGTGCATCCGGACATTTTCGAATATGCATATTTTTGGCGCGCTTTTCGGGATGCCGAGATGTGACGTTACTTATGACTCAAACTCGCATCAGGCCGACCCTTTCCATGCATTCAGAGCATGTTTACAAGTATAGCTTTTGGGTCGAAACGAGCATCAGAATGAGTTATTGTGCAATATTCCGCTGTAATACAAACACTAGTCATCATAGAGGAACAAGCAGTTATCTTATGGTTCCACATGAATCGAATTTTATTCAAAATAATGAATGCGATTGCGCCTACTACTAGTACAAGTCGACTAGGTTTCGCCGAGCTTGGGCTCGTTTTCAGAATAATGATATCGAATGCAACCAACGGGAGATAATCTACACCAATAAACATACATAGCAAACAGATATTCTATCCAGCTACAGAAAGTAACGTATATAATATCATAATATCACTAGAATATCGATATATGAAGGAATTGTACAATTTATCATAACAACTTAAGCCAGTCAGTAAGTTTCCGCTGGTGCCGCTACCTCAGTTGGTAAGCGCGTTGGTTTCTTGTCACATATTTTACCAGCGGGCGACGCCGGTTCAATCCTGACACCATGCAAATCATTGATTTCCTTTACACTTTGTTTAATGTTTTCATCAAGTAATATAAACCAAATCATTTTATACTATAATGCACTGTTTGTAAATATTTTTTTATTTTTGTAGTAATTATTTATTCGCCACAAAAATGAAAATATTATAAATAAATAAAAGTACTTATATAGCGCCCAATCAATTAAAATTGCCCTCGGGCGCTTTACATACATGCACACGTATATAACAGTATTATACAATAAAAAAATGCTAACTAAGAAATAAATATGTCAAAAATATACCATTACCTTAAATATAATTATTAAAAAAGAGAGATCATTAAAAAAAAACGTTTAAACAAATTAAGACATTCTTAAAAAAACTACTATAAATACATTCATTTATACAAGAAGAATAACCATAAATATGTTAAGAAACTAATAAAATAAAAAATATATGTATTAATAGAAAGCACATAAAATGTCCTCGTCGGTGAATTATAAAAACGCTTGTTTAAAAAGGTGAGTCTTCAAAAGTGTTTTAAACAGTTGTAATGATGTTGCTGTCCTGAGTGTAGGAGGCAAATTGTTCCATAGAACCGCCAAGCAAACCGCGAAACGGTGATCACCATGAGTAACAGTTTGTGAGGCCGGCACGAACAAAAGGCGAGGCTGCGAGGTAGATCGTAGAGTTCTGTTGATGGGACGGTAGCCAATTAATTCACTTATGTAGTCCGGCGCTAGACAATTCAAGGCACAATACGTAAACACCAGCACTTTGTAGGTCGGTCTCAAATGAACGGGTAGCCAGTGTAAGCGCTGCAACACGGGCGTGATGTGTTCGTATTTCCTCGTGCGAGTAATTAGGCGAGCGGCACAGTTTTGCACCCTTTGTAGACGTTGCATCATCGTGTGTGGGAGACCATAAAGAAGTGCATTCCCATAATCTAAACGGGATGTCACTAGTGCGTGAACAAGTGTCTTGCATGATTCTTCCGTCAGATGTGGCCGAATTCACCCAATGTTTCTAATATGATAGTAACAGCTTTTCACAGTGTTGGCAATCTGCTGTTCCATTTTCAGGTTGCTATCAAATAGCACACCCAAACTGCGCACGCACGATGATGGTTGAATTCGATGGCCGGCTACTGTGATGTATACATTCGCTGGAGAAAAAACGATCGCCTCGGATTTCTCTGTGTTCAGTTTTAACTGGTTTCTAGTCAACCATGCAGCCACTTCCGCAACACACAATTCCACCTTAGCCAGTGCCGCAACAATTGATTCATCTCGTTCAACCGTGAGGTAGATTTGAATGTCATCAGCATAACTGTGATGCTCCATGCCGTGTTTAGCATATCACCGACCCTTGGGGGACGCCACATGCCAAGATTGACTCAACCGACTCGGCACTTCCCACTGCCACTTTCTGATACCGTTCGCTAATATATGATTTCAGCCACGCAAGCGCCTTAACGGTGATACCGAATGAGTGTTCAAGTCGAGTCATCAACAACTGATGATCGACTGTGTTAAACGCGGACGACAAATCAACCATCACGAGAATTGTTGTACATTTCCTATCCAGTGTCGCGGCAATGTCATTCTTGACACGGAGTAGAGCTGTTTCTGTGGAGTGTCCACGACTGTACGCAGACTGAAAAGGGTCGTGCAGAGCATGTTCATCAACGTGCGTGCCAATTTGTTTTGCAACGACTTTCTCAACCAATTTCGACACAAATGGCAATTTCGACACTGGCCTGTAGTTGCTCAAAATGTCTTTATCAAGCGTAGGTTTTTTCAGGAGTGGTTTAACGATTGCATGCTTGAAGTCAGCAGGTACATTTGTTGAGGTGAGATACGCATTTATCGTAGCGGTGATTAGTGGAACTAACTCATGCGAACATTGTTTTAGCGGCCACGTCGGTACTGGATCTAATTCACACGACTTAACCGGAACGGATGCAACTAATCGTTCAACGTCCGATTCAGTGACTGTCTCAAAGCAGACTAGTGGGACACCACTGAATGCCGCGTCGTTGCTCATAGCAGCCAACGTAATGTCCGAACGATCCTCACCGCAGTCGACGATGTATTTTCTGATGTTAGAAACTTTCTCAATAAAGTGATCACCAAAGCGTTGTGCCATGTCCACCGGACACACATACGATGGCATTGTCGTTATGCCACTATTGCCCATGAGGTTTCTTGTGATGCAAAATAGTTGTTTTTGGTCATTTTTGCAGTTGGCGATCTTAGCCGTGTAGTAGTTTCTCTCTGTGGTAACCAGCATGTTGTTGAAGACCACACATTGAGCGCGATACGCCTGTCGATGTACCTCAAGACGAGTTTGCAGCTATTTGCGCTCAGCTCGCCGTCGACGCTGTTTCTCGTCACGAAGCTCGTCAGTGTACCACGGACAGTCCGGACGCAATGTTATGGTCGTCTTCCGCAGTGGGGCATGTTTGTCAACAAGCCGACGTAAGCCATTGTTGTATGTGGCAACCATGTCACTAACGGATGCCTCACTGTATATGTCATGTAGCAAAGAGGTAATGTCACGTTATGATCATTATAAATTATAACGATGTTTCTAAATTATATTTATCCAAAAAAATATAATGTAATGGATATATAATTTATTAATTGTACATATATTGTACGGTAATATATTGTGATTATATATGTGAAAACAAATTGTGATCTGTCTGGAAAAATAAAATTTAGAAACATCGTTTTGCATATATAATGACCATATTTTCATTTTCGTGGCGAATAAATAATTATTACAAAAATAAAAAATATATTTACAAACAGTGCATCATAGTATACAAAATGATTTGGTTTATATTAGTTCGTGAAAACATAAAGAAACAAAGTGTAAAGAAGATCAATGGTTTGCATGGTGTTAGGAATGAACCGGCGTCGCCCGATTGTAAAACAAATGACAAGAAACCAAAGCGCCTACCAACTGAGCTGGCGGCACCAGCGGACATTTACAGACTGATTTAAGTTGTTATAATAAATTGTACAACTCCTTCATACATCGATATTCTAGTGATATTATGAGATTATACACGTTATTTTTTGTAGCTGGATACAATATCTGTTTGCTATGTATGTTTATTGGTGTAGATTATCTCCCATTGGTTGCATTCGATTTCATTATTCTGAAAACGGGAATCGCTTCACAGACGGGTTTAAAATCGAATTTATGCTACAAATGTATTTTTCTGTATTTTTTTAATGTTGTCAAATGTTACATACAATATTAAACTTTGTGTACACATGGAAAAAGGATTTTAGCTAATGCCTTATTTGTATTTCCTTTAAACGTAGGGCATATATATAATCCACCTAACAACACAGGTGGGCCTTATATTTCTACTATAGAAAAGGGAAAGGGAGTATCATACTCACATGGTACTAGAATCTATATATTAATATGCTAACTTTGAGACACACTTTTAAACATTTGGACAGTGCCAGCTTCCGATTGTTATATCTACAGCACTAGTGATGCCACATCTCCACTACGCACTTCACCATATTACCTGGAACCCGCACTACGCAGTGCATCACAGCGGACATCCACCAAACTAGTTCCATAAGAACTTGGTCTAAGAAGACAGGCCGAGACATCTGAACTTACCGAGTCATGCACACAGAACGTGAAGAGGATGCACGATTCAAGTATATAACATTCTCTGAACCCACCGAGTATTGTGCACAGGAGGAGACGAAGAAACATGATCCAAGTATATAACATTCTCAGTGCCATCGATGACACCAACAAAGATGCCTTCTTCACAATCACCATCTAGCTGCACACGAGGCCACAAGGCATTCTACGAGACACCCAGCAGAGTTGACAACAGAAAACACTAATTATTCACAATGCATCTTCCAAAACTGGAATAACTTTCCACGCAAACAATGAACGCAATACACGCCCTCGGTTAAGAAAGAGAGAAAGACTGGAACATGTATATATTTAAACTATAAAACTGCAAAAATCACAAAAGACAATCCACGTTCTTAAAACCAAACATATGACACATAAAGGCAGGTAATACAAGGCTAAAACCTTATTTGAGATGCCGAAGATCGAGGCAAGTAAGTGCAATTCCACCCAGGTGCTCAAGTTCACTCACCTCTTTCCTTTTTCATTCACATCATTTGACCACTGGCCTCTGAGCTACTAATTGGTTGTCCACTGGTCTCTGGTGTACTAATTGGTTGACCACTGGCCTCTGGTCTACTGATTGTTTGACCACTGGTCTCTGGTGTACTAATTGGTTGACCACTGGTCTATTAATCGGTTGACCACTGGCCTCTGGTGTACTAGTTGGTTGACCACTGGTCTACTGGTTGGTTGACCACTGGCCTCTGGTCTACTAATTGGTTGACCACTGGTCTACTAATTGGTTGACAATTGCCTCTGGTCTATGTTATACCTTGCCAAAAGGACGTATTTGAGACAAGCAAGTAACGCTAACTCACGTTTAATCGGTCCAGCTACACGCGCCCCCTCTCGCATCATTCCAGCACTTACAAAAACACCAGGGTACAGATCACTATAATATTAACTACGTTATACAACATCTCCTCTTTTCAGTAAGGATATGAAATGTCCCTGTAAATTAGAATCGACTGTTCATTTAAATGAAAGAGTTCTTTTCGCATTCAGACAGATGCGCAATCACATTTTAACATAAAATGTTCCAATTACACAAAAATGTTCATTTCAGATTGTTCTAAGAGTCTGAGCGCAACTTAACACTCTTCTACATATCTTGTCGGTTTCCTGGTTGCTCTTCCAGACTTCCTAGACACAGGTGGTTCTTGTACTGGCACCGACTGTTCCTGCTAACGTCCGATCACTGGAGGATGTTCATGGTCGTCTACCTCAAGCATGCCATCTGGCTGGAGCGAGGTTAACTGTGTTTCAGTCATGACATCTTGACCATTGTTTAATGTGGGTTGCGTCTTTAGGTCGGGGACCCACACTCGGTGTCCGGGTGATAAGGTTTCGCCTTCCACGACTCTATGTCTGCGATTGTAGTTCTGAGCCATAGTCTCCCGATACTGTCTCTCCCTTTTTCGAACGATATTGAAGTCCGTTAGTTTCGGTGTTAACTCGTCTGGGTGAATTGGCACTCTGGTTTTCAACTTCCGCCCCTTGTTCAGTTGTGCTGGAAAATATCCATTGTGAAGGGGAGTGTTCCGGTATGTTAGGAGAGCGAGGTACTCATCATCACATTTATTCAGGATAGTTTTCATCGTTTGGACTGCACGTTCGACTTCGCCGTTTGACTGAGGATATTTCGGGGACGATGTGACATGTTCGAATCCCCAGGATTTCGAAAAGTCTCTGAATTCCTCCGAATCGAACTGCGGCCCATTGCCCGAGAAGAGAATATCTGGTATTCCCTGACGACTGAACATTTTTTTCAGTTTGGCCACTGTTTCTCCAGTGTTAACGTTTGTTGACACAATGCATATTTCGACATCTCGCGAATAGTAGTCAACAGTCAGTAGGTACATATGACTTTTGTGTGTGAAAAAGTCTGCACCAATTCTGGACCAAGGTCTGTGAGGGAATTCTGTTCCCTTCATGGGTTCAATGCGATCTTTACGGTATTGTTCGCATATGGCACAGTTTTTTACCATCTTCTCGATATCTCGCGAAATCCCTGGCCACCACACGGATGATGCAGCGTTCCCACGAGTTTTCGTGATTCTCTGGTGGCAGTCGTGAAGATATCTAAGAATGTCAACTCTCAGATTAGGCGGCACAACGAGTCGTTGTCCATGCATCAAAAGTCCCTCATTGACTGACAGGTTGCCTCGTTCCTGCCAGTATTTCACGATAGGTCCTTGCATTTTCCGCTTGTCTTCTGGCCATCCATTTCGAACATAATGGAGGACGAGTTTTAACATGTCGTCTTTGTTGAGTTCTCGTCTGATTTCTTCGAGTCTTTGGTCAGATGCAGGTAGATGCAGCATAACCGCATTGACGTAGCTGTCCACCTCCTGACGGAACTCCTCTGTCTACTGGTCGCCAGTGTGTTTCATGGGAGCACGTGACAGTGCATCAGCAGTTTACAGGTGCTTTCCTGGAACATGGTCAATGCTGAACGTATACCTCATCAGGTGCATCCTGAAACGTTGAATACATACAGGAAGTTCGTGCAGAAGCTTAGAGTAGAGGAACGAGCGGTTTGTGGTCCGTCTCCACCTTGAATTGCATGCCGATGAGAAGGTCAGACCAGTGTTCGAGTGCCCATGTGGTTGCCAACGCCTCTTTTTTTTTATCTGGGCGTAACGACATTCGGTCTCGGTCATTGATCTACTTGCAAATGCAATGGGTCGCATCTCCCCTGAAGACTGTCGTTGTAGTAACACAGCTCCAAGACCGAAGCTGCTGGCGTCCGCCGAGACAACTGTTTCTCTCTCGGTGCCATACATGGCAAGTACTCTTTCAGATGCCAGTTCCGATTTCTTTGAAGGCCTGCAGCTGTGTCTGGCCCCATAGCCATGCATTATTCTTCTTAAGCAGCTCTCTTAGCGGATGTGTCATCTCTGCCAAGTTCGGACAGAATTTCATGAGCTGATTTACCATTCCCAGAAATCGTCGGAGATCCGCAATGTCTGTTGGCTCAGCCATCTCAACGATCGCTTTCACTTTAGCTGGATCTTTGTGGATTCCGTGGTTGTCTATGATCTGTCCGAGATATGATAGTTTGGTCTGTGAGAAGACGCATTTCTCCAGATTGAGCGTCAGACCACTCTTTGTCAGTCTGTTGAGAACAGCTTTCAGCCTCTGATCATGTTCGCGTTGGTCGCGTCCGACAACAAGTATGTCGTCCAGATGACAAACGACTCCGTTGAGCCCCGACAGTTCACGGTCCATACGCTTCTGGAAATACTCCGGGGCTGAGGATATCCCGAAAGGAAGTCGTCGGAATATGTATCTGCCGTATGGCGTTATGGACGTTGTCAGCTTAGCACTCTCGTCACTGAGCATGATTTGATGAAATCCTTAGTTTGTATCAAGTTTGGAGTAGACTGTTCCTTCTGCAATGCTGCCAAGTGTTGTTTCAACTTTCGGAATGATGTAGTATTCTCGACGCACTGATTCGTTCAGTTTCGTCAAGTCTACACACATTCTGACAGCACCTGAAGGTTTTGGAACTGCAACGATTGGAGCACACCAGTCGGTCGGGTCATTCACTGGTTCGATCACTTCACTATCTACCATTCGTTCGATCTCGTCTTTCACTTTTTTCATCAGCGGGAGAGGCACTCTCCTTGGTACTTTTCTCGCAACATTAACTGCGGGTCACATTTCGTGAAATATTGGTCATGTTTCGTAACAACAGTGTCATAATTGTTGTTGTTCTCTTCAGGCAAAAACGTGAAATTTTAGAAAATTTCGATTCCGTTTTCACCAATATGATGAAGTAGTAGCCCTACTTTTTGTTCTCCTGGCTTGTCGGTTGACCCTGTGGATTGGAGGTAGATCTGGAATCTTCTCTTCCATTTTTCCCACGAGTGCGCTGGGATGCCAGTCATCGTCACTTCTAAAGTGTCTGGTGGTTTGACGGCTGGCTGTGTTGTACTATTATACAGGCTCTGCTTGTACTGGTTTCGCAACGTTCTCACATTTCTTCCGTACACTATACTCTTAGACAGAAATTGTCTGCAGTATTTGGGGTACGTCCCAATTCTGTCACCATGTTATACCTTGCCAAAAGGACGTATTTGAGACAAGCAAGTAACGTTAACTCACATGTTTTTTTAATCCGTCCAGCCACACGCGCCCCCTCTCGCATCATTCCAGCACTTACAAAAACACCAGGGTACAGATCACTATAATATTAACTACGTTATACAACAGTCTACTAATTGGTTGACCACTGACCTACTAATTGGTTGACCACTGGCCTCAGGTTTACTAATTGGTTGACCACTGGCCTCTGGTCTACAAATTGGTTGACCACTGGTCTGCTAATTGGTTGACCACTGGCCTTTGGTCTACTAATTGGTTGACCACTGGCCTCTGCTCTACTAATTGGTTGACCACTGGCTCGGTCTAATAATTGGTTGACCACTGACCTCTGGTCTACTAATTGGTGGAGTATTTCTTAAAACACAAAGGTAGTTATTTATAGTTATTTACTTGTTAGTGAACAAATTGAAAGTCGAGACATTCTTGGAAGGGTGGGGAGTTATCAGTTGCAGGCAATTAATGTTCTAATTGATAACATAAATTAAATGATCAGCGGAAACGAGATCAAGATCAAAGTAATGTAATGGGGAAAGACATTGGAGAATCGACGACAGGAGACGTGACAGGCGTGAAGGTGGCAGGGGAGAAAGTGACCGTAGAGAAGGAGGTAGGAGGGAAATGGGATGAGAGAAGAGAAGAAAATGCGATGGGAGGAAAGTTGACGGAACGTAAGGAAGTGAGAGTAAATGTGACAGAAGAGAAGTCGTTAAAAGGGACGATGACAGGAGGAAAGGTGACAAGTGAAAAAGCGATAGGAAAGAATGGAACGGAAGAGAATGTGACAGGACAGAAGACGACGGAGAAAAGACAAAAAACAGACAGATGCAAACCGAAGAAGTAGCTACTCTGAGGTATTGATTGAGGGGGGCAATAAGAAAAGAAAGGGTGTTCAAGAGACACTAAGCGAGGGGAGGACGTGGTTGTTTGTTTACCGGGGGCTAGGATAGAACCTGTGACTGAAAGGGTAAAGAAGGTATTGGGGCATGGCAAGGGAGGTTCTATACTAGTACATGTAGGGACAAATAATGCTGACAGGGAGGGAACAACTGGGATAATATAGGAGTACAGACAGTTAGTGGGGAAGTTAAAGAAAACAAGAGTTGAACAGATTATTCTCGCAGGAATTTTGCCAGTACTGGGAGGAAGGAGGCCAACATATAGAAACTGCAAGAGGATGGCGATCAACTCATTAGTTGAGCAGGTATGTGAAGAAGAGGAGGTGGGATTCGTAGATTTATGGGGATACTTTTTTGGGAGGGAAGATATATACATGAAAGATGGCCTCCATCTAAGAGGAAAGGGGGCAGCAGCTTTCTCAAAGAACCTACTGCGATCTGCTGACAGTGGGATAGGTTGCATTTATTTAAACTGGATGCGCAGGGGGATTCACAGAGAAGTCTGAAACTGGAGGCATAGATAAAGACAGTACAAATAAATCGGCAAAGAACAGCCTGGCAAACTGTTCTGAAGCTGGATATAAATGCGTTTCTTTAAATGCAAAGATCACAGTAAACAAAAGAAGTGAACTAAATATTATGGTAGAAGATATTGACCCTCACTTAGTAGGTGTAACCGAATCATGGGTCACCACCGATATATCAGATGCCATATTCGGACTGACAGGCTATGTAATGTTTGGGAAAGATAGAATAGAAAGAAGGGGAGGTGAAGTTATTTTACATATTAAATAATCTATCCAGGATTATGAAATAAAATTAAAAACAGAAGCAGATTGCAAAGAAGCTGTTTGGTGTAACATAGTTATAGGAAATTCTACGTTAACGGTTGAGTTAGTTTATCGAAGTTCAAACATAAGCATAGAAGAGAATGAAAAATTACAAAACACTATAAGGGAAGTGAGCAAACGGGATTGTATTAGTATGGGGATTTTAACCATGGTCATATACAATGGAAATCTCTACAAAGTGCAGGGAATTAGGACCACAAGTTTTTAGTTTTCTCAAAAGTAAAAGTAATTTCCTTTCTCAACATGTGCTAGAACCAACCAGGGGTGAAAATGTGTTAGACATAGTTTTGTCCTCACAGAACGAATTAGTTGACAGTGTCAAGATATGTGAGCCACTGGGGAGTAGTGATCACAACCAGATACATTTTATCATCAAAGTAAAATCAGAAAGGAATAGTAAAAAGCAGTACAGGAGAAATTTCCACAAAGGAAGGTATAAGGACATGTGGAAATATTTAGCAAAGATAGACTGGAATGACACACTGAAGAATAAGACAGCAGCAGAATGCTGGAATATCTGAGACTATAAATACCTTCCGTAAAAAACAAGACTTATTTATTTGAAATTGTATTCCCACCCTAACCTTCGGCGGTCCCTTGCTCTAATGACGACTCTTGCTTGTCCCTGTTAACGATTTTGTCATTATTATTAATAAACTAAGTGCGTCGTCGATCAATGTGTTCCCTTGAGAAAAAAACAAGGGAAGCGGTCCAGAATGAAACACTTATCGAAAGAAGACATTAGACAAATTAAATACTAACAAATAACCAAGCTACAACTGAATTTATAAATTCAAAAGAGAACCCATGAACAAAAATTAGCTTGTAATATAAAACATGACATCAAGAGTTTTTATGCATATGTTCGGAGCAAACAGAAAGTTCAGGATAAGGTCGGTCCTCTAGACGATAGTGCTGGAAATATACTATCAGAGGGATTCTTAATGGCAGAAGACCTGAATGAGTATTTTAGTTCGATGTTTACCAAGGAAGATATTAGTTGTCAGTACCAGAGACTAAGTTTATGGGGGCGGAATCAGACTATTCAGCCCTCTCAATTGCGACTGAATTTGTCGCATATGCGACTGTTTTTTCTGTTTGGCGACTGACACATTATGTACGGTCGCCCGCTGGCGACCGCGACGAGTCTGTAGTAACAGATCATGCGTTGTCATTAGCCGTTTCATAAACCACGTGTTGTCATTTCTCGGAAACACCGTAAACGATATTGACTTTATTGGCGATATTTGGAAACAAACATGATTACTCTAGAACGGTTTTCGTTTATTTTGGTGGATTTATGACAGAGGATTTTTAAAACGCGCAAGGTAAATTGCTACGAAGTGTCATGGCGCCCGTGGTACCTCGTGTCAACCAACGTAAACGGGGACGCGAGCGGAAGGCGCTAACGTAAGCTGTTTCGCGATCGTTGCAGGCTGTCCGCTAAGCGCATTGAAGACATGTTGCTAATTAAATGTAGTTGTTACATCGTTAGAACACAGATAAGTTTACACGTACCGGCTTCGAATACAAAACTCGAAGGAATAACAACAGCCTAGGTTACGCTGGCTCAAAGTGGTATAGTCCACGTTTTGTAGTTCTCAAAAATTCCGTTAGATTGCGTCATAATAGTTGAAAAAAATAAGTATTGTCAGTGAAACAGCATCATTGATTTAAACATTCATAACTGTTAATATGATTGCTTGTGTAATTTACATTTTTTAACTTATATATTAAGCACTGCTGCATTAGAAACAACCAGTCATTTATGTTATTGTGCGAGAGGAATTATTTTATTATCTAAATTTATTATGTGCGGTTGCTACTGTGTTGCAAATATGGCACAAATAAATGTTGTATGAAATGACTATACAGTATTATATAGATGCATAGATCATAACATTGTGATATTTTAATATTTTACAGAATATATTATTTCTCAAAGTTAATTTTGAAATAAAATATTACTTTTCTGAACAGAAATTGGCTTCTTTTTTACTTTAAACAGGAAATATGAAGCCAATTTCTGTTCAGAAAAGTAATATTTTATTTCAAAGTCATTTGACACAGAATTTGCCTTTCTCTGAAACAGAAAATAGGTCATTTGAAATGGAATTTGCCTTTTTCTGAAACATAATTTTGAAACGGAATTTGCCGTTTTTTAAACGGAAAATCAGTGTCCTTATACATATGTGTATATTTATTGTTAATTATTGGTAATTTCAGGGATTCCACATATGACTGTTATTAAATTGCCAGTGTATCGTGTTATAATGTATAAAGTTAGTATATGGCCACATATTCATACATGTTTTAAATTTATTTATGTTTCAACCGGACGTTTGTGGTTAATTTTGATTAAATTGGTACTGAAAACACAATTACATACATACGCACAGACACACAATTACTTGGCTCCTACTTATTAAGTTTGGCTCCTAAAAAAGTAAGTAGGAGCCAGTTGGCTCCTAGACAAGAAAGTTAACTAAGAGGGCTGCTATTTAGGACAGTTAATTATAACTCCGGAAATGGTAGCTAAGAAAAGAAAAGCTATGAAGGATAATAAATCACCTGGAGTGGATGTGATTCAGCTCAAACTACTATTGGAAATAGTAGAACAAATTAGCATACCGATTGCAACAGTTTTCAACTTGTCATTAGAAGAGGGAGTGGTTCCTTTAGAATGGAAAAAAACCATTATACCGTTATTTATAAAAAGGTTCGAGAAACAAGTAAGAGAATTACAAACCAGTGAGTTTAACATCGATGATTTGCAAATTATTAGAAAGACAAATTAAAGATCACATGATGGATTTTCTTATTAAACATAACTTGATAAACCCATCTCAACATGGGTTTCTGAACGCATGTTTCTCATTTTATGTTTTTTGGAAGATATCACCAAGTGGGTAGGCGAGGAATCACCAGTAGATATCATCTACTTGGATTTTCAGAAAGCTTTCGAGAAAGTGCCACATAAAAGATTACTGCTTAAACTAAAGGCTCATGGCATAGGAAATGGTTTAATTAACTGGATAGAAAAATGGCTGATTGACAGAAGACAACGGGTAATAGTTGATGGGAAGGCTTCAAACTGGAAATCAGTGTTGTGTGGGGTACCACAGGGATCAGTACTGGGACCTACAATGTATATTATTCTTAATATATATCAACGATTTGGACGATGATATAACAAGCAAGGTGTTGAAATATGCGGATGGTAACAAGTATTTATAAGGATTAAACATGATAGAGATAGACAGCATTTACAAGATGATCTTGATAGGTTGATCAAATGGTCTGAAAAGTGGCAATTGTTGTTCAATTTTGGGAGATGTAAATGACTGCACACAGGACATGGGAATGAAGATGTTCAATGTACAATGGGGGATACTGTACCAAGTACTACTGTAAAAGAAAAGGACTTAGGGTTAATCTTTAGTGCTGATATGAAGGTTTCAGAGCAGTGCAGAATTGTAGCTTCAAAGGGAAATCAAATCCTTGATTAATTAGGCGAAAGATAGCATATAAAGAAAAAGAACTAATATTACCGCTGTACAAAACAATAGTTATGCCTCATATAGAATATTGTATAGAAGCGTGAAGGCCGTATCGCAAGAAGGACATAATATTATTATATATGCAAGAAAGAATACAGTGGAGAGCGACTAAAATAAAAATGCTAAGGGATCTTAGTTACGAAACACGCGTAAAACAATGTGGTTTAACAACACTAGAGACCAGGAGATTGAGAGAAGATCAGATAAGTGTTTAAGATGTTGAATGGTTATGAAAATATTGATAGAAATATTTTTTTCTAACTTAAGAAATATAGAAGGACTAGGGGACATAAAATAAAGATACATTAGTAAAGGAGCAGTGTATATTAAATGTAAGAAAGTTCTCATGTTCACAAAGGACTGTAAATGATTGGAACATATTATCTATTGATTGTGTGGGTGCTAGTAGTGTGAATATGTTTAAAAATAAAGTCGACACATAATTCAGAATGATGGGATACACATATATAAAAAGAGTTGGACTCTCGATAAGCCAAAAGGCTTCCTTGTCCACCTGCCATAGATCTATAGTCAATTATGTGGGTGGCAATCTTGTTAAATTGTCATAACTGCTGTCTCCTCTATGTGCTCCTCTATCACGAGTGGGTGGAAGCTGGTAACATGCATTCAGCTACTTACGGGAAATGAATTGTGTTTTGCATAACCTCAGACGGGTCAATGTTTATCTTTACAAATCTTATGAACTTATGCAAATATGTTCACTTACGGTTTACATAAAATAATATATAGAGCCACCCGTTTCCGCTAATCAGTGTATGTTTCGTTAACAGGTCCCGCACTGTTGACACACGTCAACTGGCAGAAGTCAGACGAAACATCCGGGCATCTGCGATTTCCAGAACATGTGACCGGAAGTAGCGATATGTGTCACCACCACGTTGCATTGGCGTTGACATCTGTTGACGTGGACCGCCATGCGTCGATGACCCCGCAGGGCAGACTGATCAGACTTGCCCCAAACACGTCTGGCGTCCTTCAGCCGCTGTGTGTACGAGATGGCATCGCCGTCTTCCCTCAGTCGCCTCAGACGGGCGATATCAGTCGAAAGGCGCCCGACAGACTGTTTTGCGTCGACACGAACTCAGGCGCTCAGCTGGGTACGGCCTACATCGGCGGTTATAACGACTTGTCAACGCTTGAGGTCTCCGACTGTTGCATTAGTGCGGATGGAACTTACGTTGCCATGGTAGTAAACATAACGAATAACTATGGCAACAACTCGTCTCGCGTTGTTGTGTATGACGCGACGAACTGGCGCGAAGTCTACATGCTCACCGTGAATAGCGGCAAACAGGCTGTAGCGCTCGATTTCCATCCTCGTTTCGAACACTCGAGACTTTGCGTTGCGTACAACATGACTGTTGACTGCTGTCTTTCAGTAGTTTCGTACGACATGCCGAGACATCGGATTGAATGCTGTGAAACGGTGAAATTCTCAAGCGATGCAGACGACGGTTCGCATACATTGATTTACACGAAAGGTGGCGCCTTCGTCGTTATGCAGCAGATCTCCGCCATGTGGCGTTCGCGAGACTCGTTCTGTGAGACGCTGGTTCTAGACAGCGAGACGCTGCGAGTGCTGTACCACTGTGAGCCGACCACGGTGTGGCTGTGTCACGGCGAGTGTCTGTCCAACGTCAGGCCGACGTTCTCCGACTGCGGCGGTTACTTCGCCTTTCACTCGCACGACGAATCGAGCAAAGACGCGTCTACCATTCGAGTCTTCCGACTTCCGGTTACGGTGCAGCTCGGCGCTCAGTGTAGAGTCGCCATTTTAAAATGTATGAATGATTCAAATGATATAAAAACACTTCCTCTGCCAGAAAAACTGAAAGACTACCTGTTATTCTTCCCCGATTACATATGATTCTGCTGAAGGTTATCAAGATTGAGGAATCTCGTACATGATTCAGCTGCATATTAGGCGGATTCTTATCGTAGGACAAACTTATAGATCTCTAGATGTAGCTAAGGTTTGAGTTCATCATGACTTAGATTTATACATGGAGTCTATACAGTAGGTAGGCCCTACCAGCAAAATTGCATATTGCTTAAAAACGTTTTAGTTTATATTTTAACATTCATGTTTATATATCTCACCACAACAGTCCACGGTGGCAAGAACTGTGATGTTGTCTGACGGAAATAAATATTACACACGTAAATTACTTTTCTTACATGTGTAGTGTATTCCTGGTTACCCGTTTATCGTGCTGACTTTTCCGTCTATTTGGAGGGTTATTGTTTGTTGTGCTGGCGAATACATGTGTTAACTAGAAGTCGTTCCTGCAACACTACATTTTGGCTACGAGGATGGCAAAAACCGGTATGAACATGTGCTAAAAGGTATTAAGCACACACATACACACGTCGATGACATTTTGAACTGACGTTCCAAGCAGCCGTAAGTAGCTACACACGGCGAGGGGAATCATTGCCGTTGGTGAATTTGACGCGCCATCGCCGCATCCGGGCATCGCCATATCGATGTTATCTTGTTACTCGGTTCTGATTCAGCATGGCAGCAGTATTACGTGGACTGGCGGGTATGTCCGTGTTCGAATTTAACACAAGTGATATTTCTGGATTGGCGAATAAATGGAAAAACTGGAAGTCTTCCAGATAATACCCAGAAGAGGGCGCTACTTCTCCATATGGGTGACAACAACTACAGAAGCTGTTTCAGACCCTGTCTGATACCGGGAACGCTAATGACTATGACAAATGTCTACAAGCACTGGAGAAATACTTCGAGGTGACAAAAATGTATCTAAAGAGCAACACAACGTCCTGGCTACTGCACCGGAATGAGGTGAAGCTATAAATAATGTAATTGTCAGACTAAAGAAAAAGGTGGAATATTATGAATATGTAGATGAAGAAGACAACCAGATCAGGGATCGGATCTTGTACTTTATACGTGACAAGGTGTTGAAGAGGACACTATATCGATAGGAAGATTTAACACTTGCCAACCTTCAGAAAGTCGTGAGTATTTTTGACGAACCGGAGGCTTTGTTTTTGGCGCCCGCTGGTGCAAGGGGGGAAGCAAACGCCATCTACACTGGACAGTCCGGTAGTTTCTCCACTAACTCTCCCAACAGCAAATTCCAAGGAAAATGCTGGAAATGTGACGATATTGGACACAAGAAGAAAAAAAAAGGATATCTAAAAATCACACGTGAGATATGTGGGGGAAATTGGACATTTCCCAGTTTGGAAACAGGGCGGCGCCACCAATGCTGGTAGGCCCCAGGTGAAGAGGGCGTGGACGTGGGAAACAAAACGTCAGGGCCATTGAGGAAAGAGACAATAAAGTAGAGGAACGTGATACGTTCTACGTATCCTTTGTGAGTCCCAGTGCGCCTACAATGCCAAACAAACTTCGAGGGGAAGTGTGTGAACATGATTGTAGACTCTGGTTCTAGCTGCAACGTAATCCCTGAAGCCGTATTTCACGAGATGCCAGACTTGAAGTTGAACAGCTGTAGTAGTCAAGTTTACGCGTACGCCCCTCATAGCTCATTGGAGGTGATGGGCAGCTGTGAAGTGCGCATATCAGTTCAAGGAGTTGGAGAAGTCGGTGCCACACGACTGTTGGTGGTCAGAGGCGACCCTGCCGCTTTATTGGGAAGAGAGAGACCGTCGAAGAGGTTGGAGTGCCCAGAGTTGGCCTGACAAACTAACCAAGGAGAAGCTAAAAGACATGTATCCACGAGTGTTCAGTAGTCTCGGCAAACTGAAGAATCATCTACTCAAGCTGAACAGAGATGAGAGTATGACGCCAGTGGCCCAGCCAATCAGAAGAATACCGTTCAGTAGAAGAGAGAAAGTTGGGCGAAAGCTGAAAGAGTTAGAAGACTTGGATTTCATTGAAAAAGTGGACGGTCCTACACAGTGGGTGAATCCCCTAGTCGTTGTGGAGAAGGCGAATGGAGATGTACGGGTGTGCCTGGATATGCGTGAGGCGAACAAAGCCATAATAAGGGAGCGCCAACCAATCCCCACAACAGAAGGTCAAGTACTCGGATGTAGGTCAAAGGTCACGTGACCCGGATGTAGGTCAAGGTCACGTGGCGCACTGACGGATAGCTGGTGAACTGAAATCATTTCCCGCCAACACTAGAACGGCGCCCCCTGTCGGATAGTTGGTGAACTAAAATAGCGCCACCTAGCGGATAATTTGTGAACTAAAATAGTTCCCTCCAAACTAGAACAGCGTTGCCTAGCGGATAGCCCAAGAACTAAAACAGGGCCACCTGGCGGATATTTGGTGAACTGAAATCGGTTGGCATCATCGCCCCTAGCGGGTTTTTTAAAACCAAAACAGCGCCACCTGGCGGATATTTGATGAACTATAATATTTCCCGCCCGAAACCCAAACCGCTCCACCTGGCGGATAGTTGATTAACTAAAATAGTGTCTCCCCCCCCCCTTACGGATAGTTGGTGAACTAAGATATTTCCCGTCAAAAACCAAAACAGCGCCACCTGGCGGATAGTTGATTAACTGAAATAGTGCCCCCCTGACGGATAGTTGGTGAACTAAAATATTTCTCGCTCAAACAGTGTCACCTGGCGGATAGTTGATTAACTAAAATAGTGCCCCCTGACGATTTTTTTCTGAACTAATTATGCAAGTGGTGCCATCTTGTGGACAAGTTGTAAACTAAATGTTCGAGTACTGCAAATATTCGTGTCTCTTGCACGCTTGCGTGCAATAGAGCCCCCTGACGGGTACATCACGAACCACAAACATCATCCCCTAGTGGACAAGTGGGCGAACCACATATGAGTACTGCAAAAATTCGTGTCTGTTGTTTTTTCTCGTCCATAAACTCCTGGTGGATATATCATCATCAACTGAAAGCACCCCTGTTAGATAAGTTGTGAACTAAATAACTACTCTGCAGTCCGCGCTTGTGTACATTCTACTTAGCAGTCCGTGCTTTTGAATTTTCTAAAATCCATGATCTTTCGGCACGCCCACGTGACTTTTCGGCACATTTACTAACTATATAAGCGCAGTGTTTTGCCAATCGAACCGTCATTCGTATCCCGACGACAGCACGGCTAACATCATCATCATCATGTTGAAGACACCCTACTACCGACCTCGTAATGCGGCAGACTCGAGCGACGAGGACGAGCCGACGAGCCGACCCATCATGCCGGTGATCAACCGTCCTTCCGGGCCGTCGGAACCAGACGTCGTGGACGTCGTGGACATCTCAGCTCTAGAAACATCAGTAAGCGCCGACGCAGTTATCCAGATCAGAGGTTTCCTCATCGACAGAGTACGCCAGCACACTCCCTTGTACATCGGGTGCAGGTACTGCAAGAAGCGTATGATTACCGACGATAGGGGACATTTGCAAAGCGAACGACACGGTTACGTTGCTTCTGACGTGCATTTCGTGGTGCGCATGTGCTTTGTCGAGACAGCAACGGGTCGATCTGTATGGCTGACTTTATTCGACCAGTGTATGGCTCCTCTCCTTGACGTGAATGCCGAGACGTTTTCTGTTATGGACGAAACGATGCAGACTTACAAACTGAACTCGTTGACGGGAACTCGTGTGTCTCTCACCATAAAGAAAACTCGACGAGATACTTACACAAACTTCAACGTCACTCGCGTGGAGGTGATACACTAGGCTCCGTATCCTGTTTCAGCCTCTCTCTGCTGTCATCCCGGTCGATATGACAACTTCCGCCGACACGACCGATGTGACAATTTCTACTCACGCAACCAATGTGACAACTTCCGCTCCTGACGATGTGACAATTTCTACTCACGCAATCAATGTGACAACTGCCGCTCCTGTCGCCACTGGTCCGAACTTTACGCTTGAGTTTCCGGCGATGGAAATGAAGAAGACGATTGCACGTCACATAGCATGTGCCATCGTTGAACTCTCGAGACGACAGTGTCTCGCTTGCGAGATAGACGATCCTAGTCAATTTCATCACGATTGTATGTTACCTGATGACATTCTAATTTATATGCACTTTGACGAGGCTGTGGAGGTCATTAATTCGACTGCAGTGATGAAAGACTGGTTGTGTGTTTTGTTAGACGAGGGTTTGAAGCTATCCGACCTGACGTCCGATCACTTGTGTGCTATCGGGAGTTGGTTGCAAGAACCGTTTTCAGAGGAGTGGCGAAACAAATTAAAGCAAATTGTTCTGGCAGTATTGGAGGATGATCTGTAAATATGTCTTGTGGTTTTATGAGACCTTCGGTGACATTAATTCAACTGCAGAGAATGGAGCGCGACCTGTAAATAAGTTTGTGTTGTTCACGAATAAACTGTGCAAACCTCATCTTGTGTCTTTTTCATAGTGTAATGCAAAGCATATGTTGGGAACCTTACACTTCACAAGTATGTCTGTGTAGTTCAGTAGAGATGTTAACCACTCATGTCTGTGTAGTTCAGTACAGAGATGTTAATGTACGCAGACCAACTAGATGGACAAACGAAACACTATGCTTTGACCAACACGTGTCACGAAAACGAAACACTATGCTTTGACCAACACGTGTCACGAATTGAACTTAGATCAACTAGACACATCACACGAGACTTCGGATAATACATCACACGAGACTATAGCCGAGATATGTCACGAGACTACGGATGACACGTCACACGAGAGTACCGACAAGACAAGAGACGAGACTATGACCGAGATATGTCACGAGACTACGGATGACACATCACACGAGACTATGGATGACACATCACACGAGACTACGGATGACACATCACATGAGACTACGGACGAGATATCACACGAGAGTACGGACGAGATATGTCACGAGACTACGGATGACACATCACACGAGACTACGGATGACACATCACACGAGACTACGGATGACACGTCACACGAGAGTACCGTCGAGACAAGAGACGAGACTATGACCGAGATATGTCACGAGACTACGGATGACACATCACACGAGACTACGGATGACACATCACACGAGAGTACCGACGAGACAAGAGACGAGACTGTGACCGAGATATGTCACGAGACTACGGATGACACATCACACGAGACTATGGCCGAGATATGTCACGAGACTACGGATGACACATCACACGAGAGTACCGACGAGACAAGAGACGAGACTATGACCGAGATATGTCACGAGACTATGGATGACACATCACACGAGAGTACCGACGAGACACGAGTTGTACAAACGAAACACTATGCTTTGACCAACACGTGTCACGAATTGAACTTAGATCAACTAGTTGGACAAACGAAACACTAATCTTAACGTGTTATCGCGTCAAATCCTTCTTTTTTCAGGAAAATAGATGTGTTATTGCATCAATTCCTTCCTTTTTCAGGAAAATAGATGTGTTATTGCATCAATTCCTTCCTTTTTCAGGAAAATAGACGTGTTATTGCATCAATTCCTTCCTTTTTCAGGAAAATAGACGTGTTATTGCATCAATTCCTTCCTTTTGCAGGAAAATAAACGTGTTATTGCATCAATTCCTTCGAGATATGGCACGAGACTACGGATGACACATCACACGAGACTACGGATGACACGTCACACGAGAGTACCGACGAGACAAGAGACGAGACTATGACCGAGATATGTCACGAGACTACGGATGACACATCACACGAGACTACGGATGACACATCACACGAGAGTACGGACAAGACAAGAGACGAGACTATGGACGAGATACGCCACGAGACTACGGATGGCACATCAGAATAGACGTGTTATCGCGTGAGATCCCGCAGAAGGAAGCAAAGCAAAGCAAATAGACGGGTTATCGATTGAGATCCCTCAAAAGGAAGCAAAGCAAAGCAAATAGACGGGTTATCAAAGCAAAGCAAAGCAAATAGACAGGTTATCGCCAAAGCAAAACAAATAGACGGGTTATCGATTGAGATCCCTCAAAAGGAAGCAAAGCAAAATCAAATAGACGGGTTATCAAAGCAAAGCAAAGCAAATAGACAGGCTATCGCCAAAGCAAAGCAAATAGACAGGTTATCGCGCAATTCAACTAGTGGTTCATTTCGTTGTTTGCATTTGAACAGTAAACACCTACATCATGAGCTTATCTACTGTTCTACTGGCTGCCAACAAGCCCACACCATCACCGTCCTTGGCACCTTTCCGATGCCCAGATTGCAAGAGATATTTTACACGTAGGAACAACTGGAAAAGTCACATTGCTCACAATCGCTGTAGGCCATCGACAAACACTACGACGACAAGCACTACATTGTTCAATTCACTTGCCTCGGTGCCTACTTCGACATCTATGTCTTTGATCCCACCAACAAGCTCGACATTCTCGTCTCCATCTCAGGCGCCTACTACGACACATGTACCTCTGGCCCCAGCAACAAACTCGACATTCCCGTCTCAATCTCAGGTGACCATGGAGTATACAAAGAAGATGGCGTTGGTCGATCCCCGTATTTTGGAAAACATTCAACCACAGCGTCCTTCGACTGCTAATCCTATCGAAAGGGTCTTGCAACGACTCGACAGAGAAATGCTAGACATATTAGAACGAAGCGATATATACGAGAGGGAAAAGGTTGTGTTGTATAACCAGGTATTGAGTCGGTACAACGATCTTTCCGACAAACGTATCCAAGAACCCGTGCGTGTGGTCATCGACAAAATTCCCAGCAAAGTCGAAAACAAAGTACAACCTGCTAACGAAAATGAAGTAGTCGAAAAGGAGAGCATCGAAAACGAAATCATCGACAGCGTTCCAAAAACTATGAAGCAGAAAGCACGAAGACTACTCGATAAAATGAAAGGGGCCGTAAGTTGGAACGATCGTGGCGAGATGATGTACAGAAACAAGGCGGTTCCCGGAAGTAATATCGTGGACCTTGTGAATGACGTGTTGAGAAAACGGAAGTCGTTTGAACCGGTGGGATGGGAAACCTTTGCTCGTGGTCTCAAGGATGTCAACACACCAATGGATTTAGTCAGGAACTCAGATCGTTGGCTTTACATGCAGACAGCATCAGTGGACGATTACATATCAAAGGAAACCAGCATTCCGTTTGACAGTGGTCGTCATCGGCATCGTAGACGACCTGCATCGTCGCGGCGCGCAGCTCATTCGGCGACACCTTTGCAAATCACACGTTGGGAACCTTATTAGCATTACCGATTTGGAATCTACAGGAACAGTGTGCAAGAGATATCATATGTGAAATATTCAAATAAAAATCGTGTTGATGCTATGGATGAGTGTGTTTGTTTTTCGTTTTTATAGTCATTAACCTAATTAGATATTTTTACCCGCTAGATGGTGCTATCATGTGACGTAGTACTCCGATTATTCACTAGGGGGCGATACGCCGGAAGTGACGTCGTACCGGAAGTCACTTGACTGTCATGGCCGCCTCTACTAGGGACGGTACATCGGAAGTGACGTCGCACCGGAAGTCACTTGACTGTCATGGCCGCCTCTACTAGGGACGGTACATCGGAAGTGACGTCGTACCGGAAGTTAATTGAATGTCATGGCGTCCTGTCATGGCGGCTTCTATGGTTCCACCATTTCCGGAAGTGTGTCAACGAATAGAGATCTATAAAGTTCGGTAGATGGACGCCATCGTGTGGGGTAGTACTTCGATTATCCACTAGGGGGCACTACGCCCAATGTGATGTCATACCGGAAGTTATTTGATTGTCATGGCGATCTCTACTAGGGGCCTTTACGTCGGAAGTAACGTCGAACCGGAAGTTACTTGAATGTCATGACGATCTGTCATGGCGACCTCTACGGTTTCACCGTTTCCGGAAGTGTGTCTACGAATAGAGATATATCATGTCTGGTAGATGGCGTTATTCTGAGTAGTTACGTTGCTATCCGTTGGGGCCATCAGATGTCGCCTGTCTCATGAACGTACACAGTTTTTGTGTTAAGGGAAGTCACGTGATGTACGTTCGGTCTGATTGAATATGCAAATGAGATGACGCCAAAAACTAGTGTATATACCGTGCTTCCGACGATTCTGGTCTTTCCTTTTTCGACTCTCGAGAAGGTCGTATCGTGTCTGGTTACTCGCACTATTTGAAAATATGGAGATGTTACGTTGAAAAGACGGCTGCTTCATATACATATGTTTTCCATTAAAAGAAGCGATACCTCATACGAGTCCTATGGTCGCCTCGTTGGACGTGAATCCGAACAGATGATCGTCTCTTGACATGAAGGTATGTGATGTTTGGCACCTCTTTGAATGAAGTCCTGTCAGGTGGTTGTCCTTACATGTTATTGACATAGTCGTTTTCGATCACAGCCGTTTTCAAATTCGCTTGCTATGGCAGTGTGTGACGTAGTACTCCGATTATCCACTAGGGGTCTCTACGCCGGAAGTGACGTGGTACCGGAAGTCACTTGACTGTCATGGCGGCCTCTACTAGGGACGCTACGCCGGAAGTAACGTAGTACCGGAAGTTATTTGAATGTCATGGCGACCTGACATGGCGGCCTCTACGCTTCCGCTCTTCCCAACGAATATGTGTGTCAACGAATAGAGAACTGTCATGTTCGGTAGATGGCAATACTCTGACTAATTACATTGGTGTCGGTACTCTCGTGTGATATCTCGTCCGTAGTCTCATGTGATGTGTCATCCGTAGTCTCGTGTGATGTGTCAAAGCATAGTGTTTCGTTTGTCCAACTAGTTGGTCTGAGTACATTAACATCTCTGTACTGAACTACACAGACATGAGTGGTTAACATATCTGTACTGAACTACACAGACATAAGTGGCTATCATCTCTACTGAACTACACAGACATAAGTGGCTATCATCTCTACTGAACTACACAGACATACTTGTGAAGTGTAAGGTTCCCAACATATGCTTTGCATTACACTATGAAAAAGTCACAAGATGAGGTTTGCACAGTTTATTACAACACAAACGTATTTACATGTCACACTCCATAACTACAAGAACTAGAGATTAGACATTGATACAGAGTCTTGCAAAGTTTAATCGTGTACAAGACAAAAGAAAGTTCTTTACAGGTCACCCTCCATTACTGCCAGAACTATATGTTTCATAGTGTTTCGCCACTGTTTCGAAACGGCTTCTTGCAACCAAGTATTGATATTACACAACTGTTCGACTGTCACGTCGGCTAGCTTCACACCTGCGTCTAACAAAACACTCAAACAGTCTTTCACCACTGCAGTTGAATTGATGGACTCCACAGCCTCATCAAAGTGCATGCAAATTTGAATGTCATCAGATAACATACAATCGTGATGAAATTTACTAGGATGATCTATCTCGCAACCACGGCATTGTCGTTTTGAGAGTTCAAAGATGGTACATGCTATGTGGCGTCCAAGCGTCTTCTTCATTTCGGTCGCAGGAAAATCAATGGTAAAGTTCGGACCAGCAAAGTTAGGAGCGGAAATTGCAACGTTGGCAGGCTGGGTAGAAGTTGTGACATTGACAGCGTGGGTAGTTGTGACGTCGTTAGGAATGGAAGTTGGTGTCGATGATGTTCTGTTGTCGTTAATCGTCTCTGACGACACAGAGACCATTCGTTGCCGCTTTGGTGGTAGCGGACCTTCACTGTAGCCCTGCAAGAATATTTCGATAACATTAAAAAATATTAAAGATTGCATGGAAATAGTACACCGTTGCTAGAGTATGGTGATACAAGGATAGGTAGGAAACAATGATAAGAAGTGACGTGATAGGAAGTAAGGTGACACGTTGTATGATCATAAAGTATAAAACGGGGCGAAGTTTTAGCGGAAGTAAAGACACAGTGGACGCCATTTTGACGGAAGTAAACATATACAGGGACGCCATTTTAGGGAAAGTATAGACACGGGGGACGAGGTTTTAGGTGAAAGTATATAGTAAAACAATATAAAGTATGGCTCACCACTGGCGTATACAACTTGGCTTCATCGGCCGTCCTCTTCCGACGGTCACAACATCCGCTGGTTACGTGGCGCTTGCTATTATATTTCCGTGTGAACGATCCCCCACAGTATGGGCAGGTGAAGGGTCTCTGCGATGGTGGTAGTTGTTTCGGGGTCGATAGGGAATCCTCATTGGCAGCGGTCGTTCGAATCATGATATACATGTCAGTGGCCACATAACCGTGTCGTTTGCATTGCAAATGCCCCCTATCGCCGACTATCATACGCTTCTTGCAGTATCTGCACCCGATGTAGAAGGGAGTATACTTGCGTACTTTGTCCATAAGGAGACCTCTGACCTCGATAGCATGGTCGGGGCTTACCGTTGATTCTAGAGTTGGGACGTCCACTACGTCTGGTTCCGATGGCCCGACAGGGTGGTTGGTCACCGGCATGATGGGTCTGCTCATTGGCTCGTCCTCATCGCTCGAGTCCGCTACATTGCGAGGTCGGTAGTAGGGTGTCTTCAACATGATGATGTTAGGCGTGCTGTCGTCGTGATACGAATGACGGTCCGATTGGTAAAACACCGCGCTTATATAGTTAATAAATGTGCCGAAAAGTCATGTGGGCGTGCCGAACGAGCACGAAATTTCTAACCTATGAGAATAGCTAATACTCTTTTGTGAGAATGTGGTTGGCTCTGAAAAGAACCGTTTCTTATTATGTCGTCGAATTTTTCTTATGATGCTGATGATGATGATGATGACGATGACAGATACACGAGTTCCCGTTGTTTTTGTTCGCGCTTTATCCGGGCCCGTGTGTTCTTAACGAGAACGAAGCGTCGCAGACAAGACTCCGGGTCGCGCGTTATGAACGCGCACAGTTTTTGTGTTAAGGGAAGTCACGTGATGTACGTTCGGTCTGATTGATTATGTAAATGAGATGACGCCGATTACTAGTGTATATATGTAAGTCCTGTCTAGTGATATATCATCATCCTCCACGCGAGTGACGTTGAAGTTTGTGTAAGTAACTCGTCGAGTTTTCTTTATGGTGAGAGACACACGAGTTCCCGTCAACGAGTTCAGTTTGTAAGTCTGCATCGTTTCGTCCATAACAGAAAACGTCTCGGCATTCACGTCAAGGAGAGGAGCCATACACTGGTCGAATAAAGTCAGCCATATAGATCGACCCGTTGCTGTCTCGACAAAGCACATGCGCACCACGAAATGCACGTCAGAAGCAACGTAACCGTGTCGTTCGCTTTGCAAATGTCCCCTATCGTCGGTAATCATACGCTTCTTGCAGTACCTGCACCCGATGTACAAGGGAGTGTGCTGGCGTACTCTGTCGATGAGGAGACCTCTGATCTGGATAACTGCGTCGGCGCTTACTGATGTTTCTAGAGCTGAGATGTCCACGACGTCCACGACGTCTGGTTCCGACGGCCCGGAAGGACGGTTGATCACCGGCATGATGGGTCGGCTCGTCGGCTCGTCGCTCGAGTCTGCCGCATTGCGAGGTCGGTAGTAGGGTATCTTCAAAATGATGATGATGTTAGCAGTGCTGTCGTCGTGATACGAATGACGGTCCGATTGACAAAACACCGCGCTTATATAGTTAGAGAATGTGCCAAAAAGTCACGTGGGCATGCCGAAAGATCACAGATTGTAGAGTAGAAAATCCAAAAGCACGGACTGCTGAGTAGAATATACACAAGCGCGGACTGCTGATTAGTTATTTAGTTCACCACTTATCTAACAGGGGTGCTTTCAGTTGATGACGATATATCCACCAGGAGTTGATGGACGAGAAAAAACAACAGACACGAATATTTGCAGTACTCATATGTGGTTCGCTCACTTGTCCACTAGGGGATGATGTTTGTAGTTCCTGATATATCCGTCAGGGGGCTCTATTGCACGCAAGTGTGCAAGAGACACGAATATTTGCAGTACTCGAACATTTACTTTATAACTTGTCCGTTAGGTGGCACCACTTGTAGTTAATGACTTATCCGCAAGGGGAAATTTAGTTCCGAAAAATTCCGCCGGGGGCGCCAATGACCAAACTAAGACGGACGAATATTTGCAGTACTCGAACATTTAGTTTACAACTTTTGTCCGTCAGGTGGCAGCACTTGCATAGTTAGTTCCGAAAAATTCGCTAGGGGCGCTGCGGGGTCAACCTATTTTTAGTTCCGGAAAAGTCCGCAAGGTGGCGCTGTTTTAGTTCATTACGTATCCGTCAGGGAAATTTAGTTTGAAAATATTATAGTTTTGAAAAAAATACGTTAGGGGCGCTATTTTAGTTCATCAACTATCCGCCAGGGGCGCTATTTTAGTTCACCACCTATCCGCCAGGTGGTGCTGACGAAAGAATCCGATAGGTGACGCTGTTTTAGTTCGTGATATATCCGCTAGGTGGCGCTGTTCTAGTTTTGTCGGAAAATTGTTGTAGTTCACCAACTATCCGTCAGGGGCGCTGTTCTAGTTTTGGCGGGAAATTATTTTAGTTAACCAACTCTCCGGTAGGGGCGCCACGTGACCTTGACATTGACCTACATCCGGGTATTTGACCTTTGAACTTGACATACATCCGGTATTTGACATTGACATTGACCTTTGACCTTGACCTACATTCGGGTATTTGACCTTGACCTTTGACCTTGATCTACATCCGGGTACTTTTGCTTCACTCCGAATCCAACCATCCGCGCTACACCACCTACATTACTACTAACGTGGCCTCAGAGAAATTCGACCACATCAACAGACAGGTGGTGCAGGACTGTCCTGGAGCTTTCAACTTCATCAGATCGTTGGAGGCATCGATGATGACCAGCGTGATGAGCAACTGCTGAAAGGTGTGAAGAAATTTGCAGAAAACGGTCTTACGTTCAACTTCGAGAAACTTAATTTCAGAGTGAGGAAGGTCAACTTCACGGGTCATACCATGTCCGACGAAGGTCTGCAGGTGACGGATGACAAAGTCAAGGCAATGGCTGCAGCGCCAAAGCCGAAAAACGCAACTGAAGTAAGAAGCTTTCACTGTTCAGGTTCAAGTTCATTCCAGACTTTGCTACGATCACACAGCCGCTGTGGGAGTTGACACATGACAAAGTAAAATGGAAATGAACCACGGAAGAACAGACGGCGTTTGAAGAGGTCAACAAACGACTCACGTAGGCACCGACAATGGCCTATTACAGGTTAGTCCCAGACACGCGCGTCGTGACTTGTGCTTCACCTGTTGGTCTGGGAGCTGTCCTTCAACAAAGGCAAGAAGATGGGCAGTATAAAACTAGTGTATTATGACAGCATGAAGCTTCGTGACCCAGAAACCAAGTATTCCCACTTTGAAAGAGAAGCCTTAGCTTTGAAGTGGGCATATGAGAAGTTCATATATCTCTACGGTAGAGAGTTTGAAGAACACACACATCACAAGCCCCTGATACAAGTGTACGGAGGACAGGCTAAGCCACCTAAAGCGAGACTGGGGCGATGGCTGTTAAGCCTACGGCAATACAGTTTCAAGATCAAGTACATCCCAGGATGATAAAACTCAGCAGATGGGCTGAGTAGGCTGCCAATAGAAGGAAGCGAGACCGAGTACGTAGAAGATTACGCCTACTCGATTATGATAGACTCTTTTCCCGCAGATCGAACGCGAGTCGGCCGAAGTTCCGTTGTTATCAGATGTACGACGTGGAGTCCAAGAAGAAAACTTTGCGTGATGTGTTGTGGGTCGCGGGACATATTGTGATGAGTTGAAGTCGCATCGTACTCCCAAGGAAGTTGCAAAGACAAGCCTTGGTCTTGGCTCACGAGGGACACCAAGGCATTGTGTGCACCAAGGCCAGATTAAGGGAGAAAGTGTGGTGGCCGAGAATGGACCAGGACGTTGACGCTCTTATCAAGGGCTGTTATTCATGCCAATTGGTGGGTGCCCGGCCAAGTCCCCGCTGCCACAGGGATTTTGGGATGACATCGCAATTGATCTCTGTGGACCACTGCCGACGTCTCACATGGTCTGCCATTCAACGTGAGGAGTGACAAGTTTGTTGCTGCAGAATTTGAAGGATTTCTCGAGTATCTAGGGATTTACTGGAATACAACTCTCGAAAGGCGTCCCGTTCTGGCCACAGAGCAACGGGGAAGTGGAACGTTTTAACTCTACTCTAATGAAGGCCATGTGATCTAAAATAGTGATATTCAGTACTCCGTCATAAACAAAACGTCACTGTCAACGAGTCACCCAGCAACGACAGTCTTCACGACACTGGTTGATATCGGACATTGAATTTAACTGCACTGGCTTACGTCTTCTGTGATGTCAAATATAAAAGAGCATTGCAATATAACTTGTAACGTTCACACATTCACACCATGTGTAATAAATATTGCACACGCACACAAACACTTTATATTTATGACCTCCTTACCTGGCTGATCCCTTTGGCATTCAGTCACTGCCCAATGTGAAATTGTCAAAGAAACATGCGTCTCTCCTTAGTCTACGATGCTTTATGATGGCGGGAACTAAGGAGACACTGCACTGTGACATATCAAAACACCAGAGGCAGGCGCCATCTTGCGTACTTGCGACAATTCGGACGTCATCTACGAAAACGGTGACTTCGTTAATCAAAGCGAACCGAAAGAAGCAGAATTACCAGTCACTCGCCCAACGCTTCCGCCATTGTTTTATCACAACATCAGTTTCGCTTGAATACGTTGAACAGTAGTAAAGCTTGTATCCTGTGGACTTACGCTGTCTTTTTCATAATCCAATTTACGACAAGTAGGAAGAAGAATGGTGATCTTATGAACTTTCTTTTTATACAAATAAATTATGGTCGATTTGGTTTCCAGTTCGGAGGTCTCGCGATATCCATGTAGCTTTGTTAATTATTCTGTGCGGGAAAATGCTGCCTCTGATAATCGTGTTGTTAAATGCGCAGAAGTCTGCCAACATTTCGCCATTTTCATTCATTGTGCCCACACACGCACGCACGCACGCACACAGTAGCATAACGAGGCAAAATGCCGCTGGGGACAAGAGTAAACATGCCATCCCCCAACAAAAGAGAGTGCAATAATGGAATAGGTATCGTTAGTGATATACTTATCATTAGTCCAACACCACCGTAGCAAACATATATATATATGTATATACATGTGTGTGTGTGTGTGTGTGTGCGTGTGAGTGTGTGTGTGTGTGTGTGTGTGTGAGTAGTAAGGGAGGACGATTGAACCCGGGCCATGACCCGAGATCAAAGGCTTTTTTGCTTTTTATAAGTAGAATTCCTACGTTTTTTAGCAATATGTTGCATACTTTGGAATGTGTCAAAAAAAGTGATTGATGGGTTTCACGGAAGAAAGAGTGTGTCGACATCTAGTGACTAATCAGGTACTAATTAGGTAATTAATTAGTGTAATTAAGTACTAATTAGCAAAAAGTGAGTAGCGCATTCACTAGAGGGCAGCACTAGCAATAAGATAAAAACAGTAATTATTCATTTAGTGACTAATTAGGGTAATTAAGTACTAATTAGTAACAAGCGAGTAGCGCATTCACTAGAGGGCAGCACTAGCAATAAGTTAAAAATAGTAATTAGTCATTTAGTAACTAATTAGGGTAACTAAGTACTAATTAACAATAAGTGAGTAGTGCAATCATTGAAGGAGAACGTTAGTAATAACTAAAAATAGTAATTCTCAACTAATTAGTATTAATTAGGTATACGGGGACTGTGTGAAGTGGGGAAGGTTCTAGGTGCTTCTAGAAGCTTCTAGGCTGTAATGCTGTGCAGTGGCGTGCCTGGTGGATCAGCGAAGTTAATTGGTCGGATTAGTTTGCGCGGCGTAGTGCCTGGCGGACTTGAGATCAGCGAGGTTAATCGGGTGGCCTAGTTTTCACGACTCACTGCCGAATGGGGGTATCGTATGTCGGCGTGTGCTGTCAGAATTTATGCAGTGTATGAGCGTTAAGCGGGCTTTGTAGGAAGCCGGAGAAATGTTTATTTCGGCTGTCAGCTGGCCGTGCGCCAGGATACGCGGAGTGTTTTGTGCGCTAGTTGGACTATAGACAGGCGTTCGGTAACAGCTGATGTTTTGTAACAGCTGATACTTGTGCATTAGACTTGTGGTGCTGGAGACCTGTCATAGCCGCTGGGGCCGGCGTATTAGCTGTCAGAATAAGCTGGCTGTGCGCAGCGACGAATGTGCGTTAGTTGGAATATCGACAGTGCATTAGTTGGAATGGTGTTTTGTGTGCATGAGTTGGAATGCTGGTGGCGAATATTGTGCGAAAAGAAAGAGAGAAACAAACGGTGAGAGAATATAAATTTTATTATTATGATGAAGATGTCGGTGCTATGGGGGCGGTGGAAATCGTTGATGGGGGTGTTCGGATGGTGGTGGTGGCCCGAATCCGTGGCGGCCGGGGGGTTGTGGCGAAAAACCTAAATGAACGGAAAGGTGGGCTGGCATGGGTGGACCGAATGATGGGGCGAGAAAACGAGACGTTGGAAATATGGGTGCAAATGTGAGTGTCTTCTGGTTGGGGGTGATGAAAGTGTCTTCTGGGTCGGGGATGATGTCAAGAAAGAATAGTTCGTTGTCGTCGTCGTCGCTGTCTTGTGTTTCGGTGTGTTGCAATGTTGGCTCTACGGATAATATCGGACGTGAAGGTGGCGTTGGCGTGAAAACAATTCGGCGATGTGCTGGTTCAATGAAGTGGATGTAAACCCCCCGGCCTATGGCGCACGTCCGATGAGAGAGTTCCGGTGAGATGAGGTATATATTCGTGGTGGCTCTGTTGGGAAAAGGAAAGCAGTTTTGTTAGTTTTCGGTAGGCGGCGTCTGACGACGGCGACGACCAATGTATAATGTGCCGCCAGGTCTATTTTCTCGCGGGGTTCTGTCTACTAAAATTATATCGGTCGGGTGTATTCTCGTCGGCGGTATAAACCCATTCCATCGAGAGGGGAGCACAAGAGTTTGCGCCTGCCCTATCTGGAGCGTGTCAAAACCCGCAAGGTGGCGTCTGCAAGTATAAAAAGTAGCTATAGTTATTATTATTAAAGTAATGGTGCGTCTGTTTTAGTAGGGCCTGAAAAAAAGCAGCTATAGTATTCATCAAAGTCTGTAACGGGGCACTTGTAAATAGCCTTTTTGAGGGGCGCACGTTAACCTGGAAAAGCAGCTATAGTTTTCATCAAAGGGCGTCTGTAAATAAAGGTAGATTAATTACTTTGAAAAAGAAAGCAGCTATAGTTTTCATCAAAGCCCGTAATGAAGCGTCTGTAAATAAAGGTATACTTTGAAAAAGAAAGCGGTCTGTAAATAAAGGTAAGAAGTTATTAGTAAATTGGAAGCGTTATTTTATATTTAGTTAGTATCGTTGAAGGAGGAAACGTACCTTTTTCCGGGGCGTTGGGGTCGGGGAGGCAGCGCACTATTTCCGGCGGCATTTGCGGCGCGTGCACTGTAAACAAAACTATTCCCGGTGGGTCGGGGAGGCGGCGCACTATTCTCGGCGGCATTTGTGGCGCGTGCACTGTAAACAAAAAAATTAGTTAGTGAACGTTGTAAAAAAAAGTAATGTGAGGAAAGCCGTGTTAGGTGAGTTAGGAAAACGTACCTGTTTTGTGGTTGTCGGGGGGTCGAATCTTCAGCCGTAGAGTTGCGATCTTCATTGTGGGGCTCCATCGTGAGAAATGAATTGCGCAGTTGTTGCGCAGTTGTTTTGCGCGGCGACGTGTAGCGGTCTAGACACGTACGCCGTAGGCTTACATAAGGGGCTGACTCAGTGTTTATATAACGCGCTTATGTAACTGTTTGTAAGTGCCTAAAACGGCAGTTAAAGTTGAAATACGCGCAAACTAAGCGGTCTATAATATTCAGTAGGGACTGGAGAATCGTATGGTAAGCTTATATTAGAAAATAAAAGCGGCGTTCTGTTTGTGCACTAGGCTGACCGAGAGGTTTTTTCAGTTTTAGTAACCTTGTAAGAGTCGGCTGTTTTGAGGCGCGCGTGCGCGCGCCCACGGGGGCCGCGTGCGGGCCGCGTGCAAAGCGGCTATATAGAGGGCCGGGCGGAGAACGCCTATGTATCGTCGGTGTGGTGTTGTTTCCGTTGCAGTAACTTTGTGTGTTGTTGCTGTTGCAGAGCGTTGTTGACCATGGCTCCACTTGTTCACGGAGAGCCCCCGAAGAAGAGCAAGATGAAGGCGGCTCCAACTGTCGCGGTGGCGTCTGGCGGCAAAATGAAACCTGCTTCGGCGGCCGCCACGAAGGGGATTCCGACTGCCGACGTTGCGCCTACTAAGTTGGAGTCGTTTTTCGAGGCCGTTGTGAGTGCGGGCGCACCGACGCCCGAGGTATCTCTGAAAGAGTTCGTGCTAGCCTGCGATGGCACATATAAGATTATTACACCCGTAACAATCGTTGGCGTGGGCTGGAAAAGTAAATGCACGTACATCGGCAGTTCCGTTTGAAAGCGCAAAGTGCGAGGCCTTGAAAGCGGTGGCAGGGTGTGCGCTGTACATGGTGTGCAGGCAAAGCCGAAGACGTATTTTTCGGTGCGCGTCCTGGTGGAAGGGCACGGCGACGACGACGATGACGACGACGACGCTGAGGCCGGCATTTGGCTTACGCTGTTCGACGAAGCGATATTGTCGATCGGCGATTACGATGCCGAGCATGTGTCTGACCTGTTGCCAGACCAGTTGCGCAGTAGCTTTGTGGCGAGCCTGATCGGCACAGTCTTGGAGATGACCGTGCACAAGGTCGTGTGGGGTGGTATACTGGACACGTATGCTGTCCGTGATGTGCGATGTCGAAGAAGGCGAGCGAACCCGAGGCGCGCGTGTACGATGTCCACACTTGAATGACTAACGCTTGGTTATTGCTTTCTGTAGGACGTTGTAATTGCTGCTGCTTTGCGTGGTATTCTCGATGACGATGAGTGCGCGCCCCCCGACGAGAAGCGCGCTAAGAAGGAAACGCCTCCTCGTCCATGCTTCGCTGACGCCAACACGCCGACTCCGCCCTATCTGACGAGAGAAGAAGCGACGATGTACTTGTCGCGCCCCACTGAGGAAGACACGCAGCCCATTCCGCCGCACTCGCCGGTGAGCGACGCTGCTCCCACGTACGTTACATTAACCCCGGTGGTGCCGATAACAGTAGCAGCACTGCCATCGCCTTCACTACATCTGGACGTGTTGTCTGTATCGTCAGAGGACTTTATTCCGCGGCCCGCGACAAAAAACCCGTGACCGTGGGCACTCTTCAGTCCGACTCGGAATGGAGCGTCCTCCATTCGTATGCTGGCCGGCAGCGGTGTATGATGTCCAAATTTGCCGAGCTAATCGGCGAACGGGTAATGGACAGCGCGCGCCAAGAATGTGGTGACTGCCCTCCCGAGGAGGGGTGCCGCTTCGTTCACATGTGCGGGTATAGGGGAAGGAAGCCGAGCCGACGGTACAACCTTCTGTACGAAAACGTGGCGGCACTGAATGTGTTTTTTTTTTCAGTGGCACTCGACAGCTTTCTGCAGCAGACGTTGTTGTTGCCCGCTATTCGTATACTCTCGGTACTGGAAGAACGTTGCGTGCGCGGCGATCGCGTTTCGGAGGGCGCCCTCATGCGCCAAGTAGCCGACTGGCTCATGGGGACGGATTGGACGGCGCCGTTCGATCGTTCGCTCTTGGAGGTCGCCGTACATCATTACCTGTTGAAAAGGGCATGCCTCGCCGTCTGATGGGGCGGCGACGACTCTTGGAAGTAGCCGTACAGCATTGCCTGTTGAAAATGCCTCAGCGACTGATGGGGCGACGTTTTCTCCGCCGAACGCTTAATATGTATTTTCGCCGATGAACATTTAGTAGTGCCGAATTGAACATTATATTTGCATTTCGCTTTGGCATAAAGCCTTATTATGTACACCGATGAACATTAGCAGGGCCGAATTGAACATTTGCATATCGCTATGGCATAAAGCCGATGAACATTAGCAGGGCCGAATTGAACATTTTAATTCCGTTATGACATAAAGCCGATGAACATTAACAGGGCCGAATTGCTATGGCATAAAGCCTTATTACTCTGTAGCAGTGCTGAGTAGTTGTATTTGCCCCGCTGTAGCAGTGCTGAATTAATCGAGCGGTCTATATTCCGTTGTTGTGGCCGTAAAGCCTTATTATTTACCCTGCTGTGGCATAAAGTTTCTTTACTGTAGTTTGTTTACCGTGGCATAAAGCCTTACTGTGGTGATGTATGATGCTTAATAAAATGTATAAAAAAAATGCCCGCCTCCTGTTGTCGACACTGCGCCATCGCAAGCCAAAAAACGTTGCTGCTATTCAATGCGTCGTCGTTTCCTCCTCCTCCGCCGCTGCTGCGCCAACATCTCTCTCTCTCTCTCTCTCTCTCTCTCTCAATCAGCTAACAGACGTGGTAGTCGACAGCGCTGCCACCTGACGGCCCCTGTAAACAAACTTTGCCTCGGTCCACGGACGGCGAAATCGTCGGCAGCGCTGCCACCTGTCGGCCACAAAAACGTTGCCTCGGTCCACGGACGGCTGCCACCTGTCGGCCACGAAAAAAAAACTTTGCCTCGGTCCACGGACGGGTCAGCGCTGCCACCTGACGGCCAGGGGAAACAAACTTGACTACCGCGCACTACGATTCCAGTGAAACAAACGCTGCGAGAAAACCACCGTCCTTATAATCGGTGTCGCCGATTCGTCGTAGTTAATACTCCAAACAAACCGCCGTTCAGAAAAAAAGGCGGCAGCTCCCCTCCCCCTAGCGGTAGTTAAGCCCTATCAGTGGTGTCGGCGCAATTCGTCGTATTTAATAGCGTTCCGAGCTCGACTAGAACGAACGCTCCGACGATGCACGCGTGCCCGAAATGCTATCGACCGTTCGTCCATCGTTTTAGTATGACGCGGCATCTGAAAACATGCGGCGGCGGCAATGATCACGTGTGCCCGAAATGCGATCGATCGTTCGACCATCGCAGTAGTATGGTGCGGCATCTGAAAACTTCCGGCGTCGGCGGCAATGAGGAGGTGTGTCCGAAATGCAATCGATCGTTCGACAGGCACGCTGATATGTTGCGCCATTTATGTCGCGATGCACAGCCGTCGTCGTCGGCGCGCGATGATGATGATGAACTACAGCGCATCGTGCGCGAACACTGGGCGAGCATCCGTACGTCTGTTGTGCGCGGACCCGTCCAATCTAGGTATAATTTCCATTTGTCCGGCCAGAAAGCGATAATAAGCAGCGTTCAATGCGGTTTTAGACAGTCGTTGGCCACCCTATCGGGGGCCGAACAGGCACTGGAAGCCGCTTAGCGGCGGCATCGTAAGAGCGACGCAATATTGTCCGCACACTACAACAACAACCTCACTACTTCGGTCTTGCCTGCCTAGCGCGGCGAGGAGCCCGCGACCGGCGGGTCCGACAAAGTCGGTTCGGATACTCGGTCGTCTAATAATAATAGCAAGCGATAATAAGCAGCGTTCAATGCGGCTTTAGCCAGTCGAATACGAGACAGTCGTTGGCCACCCTATCGGGGCCGAACAGGCACTGGAAGCCGCTTAGCGGCATTACGCGGCATCGTAAGAGCAGGTAGGCGACGCAATATTTTCCGCACACGTTAGATACGCCGCTCTGCAGTCTCTTGTCGTTGTACGTCCACGAGTCGCAGTTGCGGCGCAGGAAGTCGCGAAAGTCGGCGTGCCGCGGCGGTCGGCCGTACGAATCGAAGTACTCGCCTCGCCGGTCGGCGTCCACGTAGACGGACACCCAGTGCTGCCCCGGTTCGTCGCCGTCGTCGGTGTTGCACTCGAACGCCGTCGGGTAGGCGGTGAGCCGCCGTCCCGGCATCTCGTCTTTAGGCACGACGCCTACGACGATGATTTTAGAGTACGCGTCGACCGCCAGGCGACGTATCAGCTGAAACGTGTCCATCTCAGTAGTCGTACACGACGTTCCGGTTCTTATCGATTTCGAGCACCGTCTCGAACTCCCCGTACACGACGACGTTCACCGTCCGGGCGAGCGCCAGCGCGAAGTGGTTCTCGGCGCGCAGGTTCCCATTATGCACGACGTTGAAGTGTTCGCCGTCGCAGCAGTCGGGCGACAGGTCGAAGCCGAAGACGGTGTAGCCGTCGCCGAATTCGGCGCGCGTCACGTCGAACCCCTCGTCCACGTACGCCTTCCCCGTCGCGGCGAACAGGTTGATGTAGCTTCGGATGTAGCGCCGATGCGCGAAGTCCGGCTGCAGCGGCTTGCTCGGCACCTGGCGTCCGTCGACGTAGAGGGCGAGGAAGTTTATGTCGTTGTGCTTCGCGTTGAACGGGTTTTTATCGTAGGCCCCGTTGTAGACGTCGTTGTCGATCAGGCACATGAACACGCGTCTCGGGAGCGTGCCCAGGTAGACGTTCTCGTGCGTGTGCGACATCGTGCCCTGCGGTATCGAGAACACCTTGCAGTCGACGCGGCGCATCGGATAGTTGGCCGTCCCCTGCGTCAGCGCCTTGATGTGACCGAGCTGGACGGCCGAGTTCAACTTGGCCTTGCGCACCTGCAGGTAGGCCTCCAGCAGGACGAACTTGAACCCCGGATCGACGACGTCGCCTACGAGCGCGAAGGCGTCCTTGCTTCGCACCAGTCGCATCTTTAAGTCGACGCCGTTCAGCAGGTACCGGTTTTGCATGAGCACGTCGATGTGCAGGTGTCCCATCATGTCGAACTCGCGGCTACCGTGTATGTACTGGTGCCGATGCGAGTACCCGCCGTTGTTGTTGTTGGTCGTCTCCATGCGCCCGGCGGTGTCCTTGCGCCACAGGTCGGCCTCGAGCTGCGACTTTTTGGCGTCGGACCCGTAACTGAGCAGGGTCTCGATGTAGGCCCGGTACGGGTACGTATTGGTCGACGACGTCACGAGCGTGCCGTTCAGCGTCACGTCGACCTGACTGAACATCGAATGCAGGAAATTGTTGACGGGCGCTACGACGCTGTCGTTCGCGAGATTGGTGCCGTCACCCTGCACCACATTGGCGCGCACGTACGGTCTAGCTGTCGACAGGTCCAGATAGTCGTCTCCGGAGCCCGGAATGAGAAACTCGATAGGGCCACCAGCGTCGAGGGCCGTCAGCGGCTGGTGATCGATCCACTGACCGCTCTCGATGCTCGTCTACGCCCTCGCACGACTGTCGATGCACGAACGCCATCCTACTATGCGGGGAATACGTCGTCGCTCGACGTCTGCTTCTTTCGACGGCGCCTCTTCTTACTGGTCGTCGCCGGCTTGCCGGGCGGCTTTATGCGTCGTCGCTTTTTCGGCGGGGGGGCATTCAACAGCCCGTCGAGAAGGTCGGCGCCCGCCTCCTTCGCGCGTCGCTTTATCGCCTGTTTCAAATTGCCGCCGGCGACGACGTCCTGCGCCACTCGCACGCCCGTCTTGAGAGCGCGCTTGCCCAGCGCCATGGCCTCTCTCTTGATGAGAGGCATGGCGCTTCGAAACAGGCTGCCGAAGAGATTACCCAGACCGTGACCCCGCTGCGATCGGGCGCTGACGAACACCGGCAGGCCACCGCCGACCTGCCGCGTGTAGTAGTCCTCGTACTCGCTTCGCGTCATCGTCAGAACAGTTTCGACTTGCAGCGTCTGACGTGAAGCGTCGTCACGACTTTTCCGTGCTCGAATGGTATCGGCTGACCGAGGTCGTCTCTTATATCTATCTCGATCGAATCGAATTGGCGACGCAGGAGCGGCGCGTATTGGACGCGGTCGAAGACGTTCGATACGATGTTCCCGTTCGAACCGTAGGCGGGCACGGATCGGAGGAGGGGGGCGAATACGTCGCCGACGATGAGCGACTCCACGATGTCCGTGTACACGAACAGGGTGTCGACGCCGTCGTTCAGGTCAACCGGGTGGCTCCCCTCGAACTCAAACAAATACCCCGGGGGCAGGCCGCCGCCGTCGTCGGGCACCCCGTAACTCGCGATATAGCTCGACTCGAAGCCTAGTATCTGTTTCAGGCGCCCCTTCGGCGGCATGTTAAATTCGACGGCCGGCGATAGACGCAACGTCATCCAATTAGAGACGGGGCTGTACTCCATGCGCGCCTTGACCGTGTCGGTGCTCAGTTTCGTCAGCGCCGCGTTGATTTTGTGCATCAGCTCATAGGGGCTGTTGTAAAAGCCGTACGGAATGTTGGCCTGCCGGGCAATTTTACGCCCGCCCCGGTGGTGTAAACGCCCTCCTCCCCCGTCACGCAAGCCACGAAGAAGTAGGCGTCCGCCGCTCTCACGTTGTACCAGCTATGCGTGTACTGTAGCGACACCAGCCCGCATTCCCACTGCCCCGACAGGTCGACGCGTTGCGGCAGATTCGTCGTGTAGTGCGTCAATGTGTTTTCGGGGTGCGTCTTCATAGACGCGTTGTTCGGCAACGTCACGTAAAAGTCAGACGATGCCATCGCGCCTCATAGACGCACTCGGCAGTAGGTAGCCGAGGCAACTACTCAGCAGCGCCGTCCACAGGTTGGAGTCGCCCGTGCCGCGCGTTAGATTGTATATACTGACGACGATCACCGTGTAGAGGACGACGATCTGGCACAGGAAGACGATCTCGGCCTTAGGGCATTCGTTACCGCAGAGACGCCACGGAACGCTCGTGACGGAGGAGGTGTCGCCGGCATCGGGCGCATCCACAGAGACGCATGAGTCGACGGCGGGCGCTCCGACAAACGCGCTTGAGTGGACGGCGGTATTCGGCGGTTGCATTGGCTGCTGCTGCTGCTGCTGCTGTCGTCTCGACGGTGCACATCGCGCGACTGCCGTCCGACGCTACGGCGTCCTTCCTTTATAGCGCAGGCACGCCATAGATCGAGTTCGCCGACGGGCGTGGGGCCGTCGGGTGGCGGCGCTAACGTGACGCGGCCTTCTCATCTGCAGTACAGCACGGTCCCCTAATAAAAAACGAAAAGCCGTTGCACAGTCCCGCCTCGTGCTGTCACCCCGCGTGGCGCATCCAACGCGTCATCCCTTATGGGTCACGCAGATACACCATAGAACGAGTTCGCCGACGTTGCGGTCGTCGTCGATAGCATCGGTCGCATCGACAACGGTAGCGGCGGCGGTTGTACGAAGAAAGTCTCCAACGCTCTGCGTATGACGTCCAACAACGCGTCATCAACTCTTATAGTCCACGAGCGCCTTGGCGTCGATCCAGCTATTGAACGAGGCCGGATAGCCGGACCATTTGACGAGCACCTCTTCGCCCTTTTCCGCGTCGTCGACGACGTCTCCGTAGAACGGCCTCCACCCGATATAGTTTGTCCTTCGAGACGATCACTTTTTGTAGCTCCGGCTGGTAGAAGGTGCCGTCCAGTATCGTGCCGGCGTCGTCCATCAGTCGGTAAACGGGAGGGTCGGTCGGATGCGATTCTACGACGGTGAAGAGCTCTTCGCTCCAGTTAGCCATGTACCCCTTCTTGAAGCGTCCCTTCGCCTTGCTGATGCGTACGCAGTCCCCCGCTCGCAGTTTCGGCTTGGTTTTTTTTGGACACCGCTGCCACACGCTCTCCTGATTCGACGCGTCGACGCTCGCCGGCTTCTTACCGATACTTCGATGGTAGGCGTTGTTGTACGAACGAAGTCCTGCAACGGCTCCACGTACCTCAGCGTCTGATGCTTCGTGAAGTACCTCCACATGCGCGTCTTCAGCGTACGATTGAATCGCTCCACGACGCTCCCTTTCGTCTCCTCGTTGTGCGCCACGAAATGGTGGACGCCGCGACGAAGGCCGCGACGAAGGCCGCGACGAGCGCCGGACCGGATTTGCTCTTCAACGGGACGCACCAGGCCCGCTTCGAGAAGACGTCGATGACCGTCAATAGGAACGCTATGCCGTCGTTGTGCTTTTTTCAGTTTAGCCACGTCGACGAGATCGGCTTGCCACTGCTGGTTTCGACCGCCCACGATAACGCGACGTCGCTTGAAACGGCGCCTGACCGGCTTGTGAAGTGTATAGGCGTCCTGCTCCGATAGCCACCGCCCGACGATCGGCTTGGGCATCGCGGCCGCCCGGTGCAACACGTCGACGCCGCCGTAACTGCCCGCCCGTTTCGGGTCGAAGTAGGCGCGCTTCAGTCGGCCGTCGCGTTGTTGGCGCTTTCGTTGCGCACCACGAGTCCGCCGGGACACCACCGCCATTGATCGTGCGGCGACGACGACGATACGGCGAACAAGAGGGCGGCGACGATGACCGCCGCGATTACGACGGCGACGACGACGACGAGTACTGATCTTCGGGCGGGCATCCTCTACGGGGCGCTAAAAGCTGGTCCACGGCATGCGTTCGACGGACCGAGTGCGGCCCTTTCGCTTCTGCGCGCGCTGTATATACGCCCGACGCTGGGGGTTGCCGACGAGCTCCATAGGCACGTTCAGCCGCTTTATATGGTCCCCGAACGCTTCCCAGCCAACCGGCGCGGGGCTCTTCTTCCTCTTTCGCATGAGATCGTTCACGAGATCCACCATGTTGCTTCCGGCGATAGGCGCACCGTCGTACACGAGCTCCTCTCGATCGTTCCAGCGAATCAGCGGGTCGGCTTTCAGTCGCGCCAACAGGAGACGGGCCTTTTCTTTTATAACTTTCGGTACGCTCTTCACGACCTTGCTCTCCGTGTCGTCCGGCAATTGGTCGGGCGGCGGCGACGGCTGGTCGGGCGACTCGTTCTTCACTACGGACACGCGCATCGGCTGCTGCGCGCGAGACGCCTCCATGGCGTTGTAACGACACAGCAGTTGATTGTACGCTGCCACCTTTTCGCCTTCGGATAAATCCGCACGCTCGAGAACGGCTTTCATGTCGTTGTCCAGGCTACTCATCACACGCGACGTGGTCGTGGTCGGTTGCGATAGTAACGGAAGTAGACGCTCCACCAACCGGGGGTCTACCAGCGCCATCTTCTTCGCATGCTGCATCAACCGATAGCCTGCCTGAGGAGGGGCAGAAAGGTGCTTGCCAACGGCGCCAGCAGCGCCGTCAGAAACGCGCCCGATCCCGTCTGCAGGACGGCCCTCTTCCGTTTGATGGGCACTTTTTTCGACGCTAACTTGCGCAAATTGTTCCTGTACTTTATCCGCACTTTTCGGTTGTTAGGCGTCAATTTCACGTTCCCTCGCAGAATGTTATACGCGCAGTCGGCCAGACTACAGATGAGGTCGGCGTCCGCGTGGGCGATTACCGCCTTTCTCAGATTCGTATTCCGCTGGTAGCGACGCAACAGCTGCAGGGCTAGGATGTGCCTCTTCACGCGATCTGTCATCCTGTCGAATGACGGCGGCCGCGGCGCGCTCCGCTTTTTTATAGTCTCGTCGGCACGTAGACGTACTGAATGGGATCGTCGGGAAAAATGTCCGTACGCAGGCGCATGGTTTCCGGCGTTTCCTGTTTCAGGTCCACCAGGAGGTAACCGTAGGCGGCCGACGTGGCATTTTTGTACGCCTCCTCCATGTAGTTGACTCTACCCGGATACATCTGTTTCGCCAGGTGACCTACTTGCCCCGCGTCCCGAGGACTCTTGAAGAGGACCATATACTGCGCGTTTAGGCTGATTGTGCGGCTCTCTTTCCCTTTCGGAAAGAGATTCTGCAAAAGCTGTACGACGGACGCGTTGCAGTGGTGACTTTTTTTAGTAAACAAAGTCGTGACGCTACTATTGGTCTCCGACATAAGGTCATCGAGTACAAGAAGCGTCCTCGTTTTGGCGTCCAGAAGCGACGGATCCGGCAAACCGTCTACAAATTCTACGCCGGCTTTAGAGTCGTAAGCGGTCTGCCACTGGCCGTAACACCACATAATTTTCTCCGGTGGCGGCGAAATCATACACGAAGCAAACTTTAACAGGCGTACAACGAAAGTAGTCTTTCCGCACCCCGTAGGGCCGGACACTATACACGTAAAATGGTGGTTCCACTTTCCGTCCATATCGACGACTGGTGCGCGGACAACGTTACGACGAGTCTTATCTCCTATACGCACGACGCACCTCCATCAACAATTCGCCGAGCTTGTTCTGACCGTCTTTATACCCGCAGGCGCAACCCCAAAAGGCCTCTTTCGACGGAATCCACGCCACCAATTCGGCGTCACCGGTAGCCAATAGGGCGTCTTTCAACCTTTTCGACGCGCCGAACTTACTCATCAACAGGCTCCTCATACACTCGACTCTAACGGCCTCCCATTCGGCACTCGTTCTCGTTTTCGCGATACGGGCACCTCGTCGCTTCGCTATATACCCCGAACACGCCGCTTTGATGCGCTGCGCACTGTCTTCGTCCGCGTAAAACATAGCTTTTCTAAACTGGTAAGCGTGCTCGACGGATTTGAAATACTGTCCGTACGCCGCAATTCTACACGGATAGTAATTCGACAGGTACGACAAGAACTCTCCGAAACGCATAGTCGTCGACATATCTACACGATGACACACTACTAACTACGGCGGCGCCTCACGCGTAACCACTATATACACGCGTCTTTTTCAGTCGCTAGGTGGAGCGGCGCACATGCTTTCTTTTTCAGTCACTAGATGGCAGCACACATGCTTAACCATTATATAATCTTAAGCGCACGTGACTCCGCATACATAACCACCACCACGTCATTTCTATATAAGCACGTGACTCCGCATTACATAACCATTACTATTTTTAGTTATTGCTAGTGCTGCCTCTAGTGAGCTAATTAATTAATTACCTAATTAGTACCTGATTAGTCACTAGATGTCGACACACTCTTTCTTCCGTAAAACCCATCAATCACCTTTTTTGATACATTCCAAAGTATGCAACATACTGCTAAAAAACGTAGGAATTCTACTTATAAAAAGCGAAAAAGCCTTTGATCTCGGGTCATGGCCCGGGTTCAATCGTCCTCCCTTACTACCTCCGTGTGTGTGTGTGTGTGTGTGTGTGTGTGTGTGTGTGTGTGTGTGTGTGTGTGTGTGAACGTACCCGCGGTTTAATGAATCAGCGTAGCTACACCACACTGAGCTACACTTCAACACGATATTCACATCATCTTCAATGAGAACAATAAAACCTCCCAACAAAACCCTCAACAAACTATTGAATATACAGTGGTCAAATTTAACAACTGTCAACACAACATACGTTCACTGCGCGCTAGTCCCGCCACCGCAACGACAGTGATAGGCCAATGAGACCGGGTGTGATTTGTTGGTCCGAGCGCAGAAGCTCCGTCAAATTCTCATATATCCTAACCTTTCTTGCTTTGAGTGATTCCAACTAGACAATTACGCCCTCGAAGTCCACGACATTGGTCAACTCTCGCACGATCGACTGTAGTGCCAGACTGCTCAGTCGCTCTTGACCCCATGGTTGAGTGAAGGTCTTAATGAGCTTAAGGTTTCAGAGGCTTCTCTCACATGAGGCCACGCTCACGCACATAGTGAGCAAAGTGTTCAGAGACGCGAGCAGGTTCGGGAACGATGTATTGTTTACAGTAAGAAGATCGAGTGCATTCCAGTTTCTAGCCTCTCTCCTGTTTGCTGTTCGTAACTTTGGAGGTGACGTCGCACACGGCGTGTCTCCCTTTCATCCCTTCAGCGGCGATGTCGGTGTAGGTGTGAGTGAGTCGATCGATGGTAGAGTCAATACCTTCATCACTGGCTTAGTCCACCAGGTGCTCCATATTGGCAAGGAACCCGAATTTGTCGTTCACATCGATCATGTGATTTATCCTGTTTCTGATCTCCCCATTGAGTCGATCGATGATCTGCATCTACTCTCGTCTCACCTCCGCTTGTAGTAACACGCCGGCATCATCAGCGTTTTCTTCCGCCATACGTCTTCTCCGCCGCACCCTTCTTTCTTCACGCCGTGGCCTTCGTCTTTGCCTCTTCAACGAATTTGTGGCGTTCCTCTTTCGCAAAAGAGAACAAGAGCCCCGAGTTTGGTCACGCAACTGACCAGCCCGAGCCAAGGCTTTTGCAGGAATATCTGAACAACTCTGATCTATCTCAGGCCTGGGCGCCAAAGCCATGTAGGCAATGACTGCGTAAGACTTTACACATGACAGGAGGATGGCGGCATCAGAACGTGTATCAGCCGTCTCGTGATCACTGCTCCAACGCAGCGGGGATAGACTCGAGACTCGATGCCACCGCATCTACGGCATCGTGTCTTGAGCTCCATCGGGGCTCGCATGTCCTTTTGACGGTCTTTCCCGTGACGTGTTGTTGAAAATATCCCATGGGTAGGTTAATGCTGAGAAAAACACGAAGAGACGATCCATGCATCGTCCCAAAAAGGTAGTGGCATTGATTGATGCTTGAGCAGAGTGGACGCCCGCCAAGTTCAAGGAGTGATTGTTGCAGGGGACGTAGAGGCCTAAGAAAAAACAAAACAATTTCGACAAAGTGCCGCCCCATAAAATTGCCGCTCGGGGGATTTGCCCCCATCGCCTCCCCCTCGGTACGCCAGTGTTGTGCCCAGCCGTGTCTGCCATGCATGACTTACTCGAACTCGCTGTTGGCTTATTGTATCGTGGCATTGATGTCTCCCATGAATAATTATATACTAGGATTTTTCTCCCTAACTTTATTTATTGTTCTTATCTCTTAAATGCGTTGTTATGCTTCTTAAATGATTGCCGATTTGTAAACACCCGTGAACGGGTCATTAGTCCCAGATTTGGTGGTGTGTAAATAAAGTTTATTATTAGTATATGTACCCAAAAAAATCGGTCGTGCAACATTTGCATACCTTCAGAGAACATTCAAATGTTGAAGTAAATCTAACACACATTTGCATTAAGGTTATTCATTGTGATATGACATGTAGTTTAAACGGACTGAATAAGTATTTTGTGTATATGTATGAGTAGTAATAGAGGTTAAGTACCGCGCGCAACTGGATTCGGAGGTGTGGAAGCCCATGTTAAGAGATAGGGGTTTCCACCAGACTGCGTCTTTTCCACCGGTTAGTCTTTATGCAAATTTTTTGAACGGATTTTGCTCCCGGAAGTCGAATTGACCAATCAGGAGCGAGCTGGGCATTGTGGGTAAAGTCGAATTGACCAATCAGGAGCGAGCTGGGCATTGTGGGTAAAGTCGAATTGACCAATCAGGAGTGACCTGGGCATTGTGGGCGTGGCTAATTATACAAATGACCTTATATGGGCATTGTGTGCGCGGCTAATTATGCAAATGACCTTATATGGGTATTGTGTGCGTGACTAGTTATACAATTGACCAATCACGAGCGAGCTGGGCATTGTGTGCGTAACTAGTTATACAATTGACCAATCACGAGCGAGCTGGGCCTTGTGTGCGTGGCTAGTTCCGACCCCGGGCTAAAGTATAGGGAATTTTATCGCAAAGGTATCCGACCACTTTTCGAATTTTCTCCATGCTAAAGCATAGGCCATTTTATTGCAAAGGTATCCGACCACTTTTCGAATTTTTATCCCATGTTAAAGCATAGGCCATTTTTAGCCCATGTTAAAGCATAGGCGCTATTATCGTAAAGGTGTGCGACCACTTTTTGAATAAAATAAAATATACCAAACAGCATTTGAATATGTCACACACGAGATTGCTTGACCCGTAGGCCGAGGCTCCGCCAGAGAACCGAGCCCTTATTTGTTTGACAATGACATGTCGAAAATGTGGTGTTATAATAAGGCGTAATGTGTATCAAAAGGGTTATAAATTCAACGGAGATCGTTTTGTCTGAAGTAATGTATACGAAATGTAGACTACATATAGGACTATGTTATATCAGGGCCTATAGCCTCGTTTTTTCGAACAGAGTGATCATTTTGGAATTAGACCTTTGATGTACTCGAGATGTGTCTGGGCATGTTTGTTTGTTTGTTTGTTGATGTCATCAAACTGCTACGCACAGTAATTTTGTACCCGAGGTTGACTTGGTTAATCAGATAGTGCTTTGGTTAGCCATTGTTTTGAGCTTTCGTGCTTGAATATAAGCCCATCATTTGGTGTTATGGGCAGTGACATACTATAACGAGTGAAAAATGCCCCTGTTAACCGGTATAAACTGTTATGAACTCGTAATGAATGCTCTGTGACTGTGTGTTGAAAAAAACATCCGTGTATCTGTCCCGTGTTAAGGCATAGGGAAATATACGAACTTATCTGTTAAAACATTCAAACTACCAGCTATCTGTGTAATATTTTGGTCAAACTGTTTGTCATGTAACAGTATTCGTCATACGAGATTTGCACTTACCAAGGCAACGGTCACAGTTGAAAGTCCGCATACAAACCGGATCCAAACTGGTGTCAAACTGTTTTGAACTGATATATCCTATCCAAGTCTCATCCGTATTTCATCTGTGCCTAGAGACCACCAATACTGTTTCAGCATTTTATCATGCTGGTGTTCTTAACCTATACGTGTGTACGTATGTACGTATGTACGTATGTACGTAGGTGCATAATCGCGTTCAACATCATTATTAAATAAATAAACGCGCTATGTGCGATGCGCAATGTCGACTCGATCACCTTGATGCCAAAGATCATATATCAATACAAGACGGCGCAGTGCTCGCTATCTACATTGTTCGAGGAAAGTGAAGCGTCATGTTAGAACAGTATAGGTACATAATAACCTCCCAGATAAGATGTACCAGTATTTATATAGTTTACCGTATTAAGGATCAAGTGTACAAATGTCCATTAGAACGTTTTTATCTTTTTTCGTACTATAGTATTTAAATTCGTGCTTCTTCGGTAAAACCTTCCAAACTTGCTTCTGTCGTAAAACAACTAACCTGGCATGGGTAACCGAAAACGAACTCATAGATTCAACAGTTATGTTAACCACTTATGTCAATGTGTAGTTCAGTACAGATATGTTAACCACTTATGTATCTTTGTAGTTCAGTACAGATACGTTAACAAGTTATGTCTGTGTAGTTCTGTAGAGATGATAGCCACTTATGTCTGATCAACTAGTGGTGCAAACGAAACACTATGCTTTGACCAACATGTGTCACGAAAACGAAACACTATGCTTTGACCAACACGTGTCACGAATTGAACTTAGACCAACTAGTGGGACAAACGAAACACTATGCTTAGACCAACACGTTGCACGAACGAGTTGAGTGAGTGAGTGAGTGAGTGAGTGAGTGAGTGAGTGAGTGAGTGAGTGAGTGAGTGAGTGAGTGAGTGAGTGAGTGAGTGAGTGAGTGAGTGAGTGAGTGAGTGAGTGAGTGAGTGAGTGAGTGAGTGAGTGAGTGAGCGAGTGAGTGAGTGAGGGAGTGAGTGAGTGAGTGAGTGAGTGAGTGAGTGAGTGAGTGAGTGAGTGAGTGAGTGAGTGAGTGAGTGAGTGAGTGAGTGAGTGAGTGAGTGAGTGAGTGAGTGAGTGAGTGAGTGAGTGAGTGAGTGAGTGAGTGAGTGAGTGAGTGAGTGAGTGAGTGAGTGAGTGAGTGAGTGAGTGAGTGAGTGAGTGAACAGCCACGAAAGGTGAGTGAGTGGCTTTGCTTTGCTTTCTTTTGAAGCAAATCTCACGCGATAACACGTCTATTTGCTTTGCTTTGCTTCCTTTTGAAGCAAATCTCACGCGATAACACGTCTATTTGCTTTGCTTTGCTTCCTTTTGAAGCAAATCTCACACAATAACACGTCTATTTGCTTTGCTTTGTTTCCTTTTGAAGCAAATCTCACGCGATAACACGTCGAATTGACAAATTTGTGCAGCGTGTTGGTCAAAGCATAGTGTTTTGTTTGTCCAACTAGTTGGTCTGTGTTCAATTCGTGCCGTGTGTTGGTCAAAGCATAGTGTTTCGTTTGCACCACTAGTTGGTCTAAGTTCAATTCGTGACACGTGTTGGTCAAAGCATAGTGTTTCGTTTGTACAACTCGTGTCTATAGTTTGGTTCGTGCAACGTGTTGGTCTAAGCATAGTGTTTCGTTTGTCCCACTAGTTGGTCTAAGTTCAATTCGTGACACGTGTTGGTCAAAGCATAGTGTTTCGTTTGTACAACTCGTGTCTCGTCGGTACTCTCGTGTGATGTATCATCCAAAGTCTCGTGTGATGTATCATCCGTACTCTCGAATGATGTGTCATCCGTAGTCTCGGTCATAGTCTCGTGACATATCTCGGTCATAGTCTCGTGACATATCTCGGCCATAGTCTCGTGACATATCTCGGACATAGTCTCGTCTCTTGTCTCGTCGGTACTCTCGTGTAATGTGTCATTCGTAGTCTCGTGACATATCTCGGTCATAGTCTCGTCTCGTGTCTCGTCGGTACTCTCGTGTGACGTGTCATCCAAAGTCTCGTGATATATCTCGGCCATAGTCTCGTGTGATGTGTCATCCGTAGTCTCGTGACATATCTCGGTCATAGCCTCGTCTCTTGTCTCGTCGGTACTCTCGTGTGACGTGTCATCCAAAGTCTCGTGATATATCTCGGCCATAGTCTCGTGTGATGTGTCATCCGTAGTCTCGTGACATATCTCGGTCATAGTCTCGTCTCTTATCTCGTCGGTACTCTCGTGTGACGTGTCATCCTCAGTCTCGTGCCATATCTCGGTCATAGTCTCGTGTGATGTGTCTAGTTGATCTAAGTTCAATTCGTGACACATGTTGGTCAAAGCATAGTGTTTCGTTTGTACAACTCGTGTCTCGTCGGTACTCTCGTGTGATGTGTCATCCGTTGTCTCGTGTGATGTGCCATCCGTAGTCTCGTGACGTATCTCGGTCATAGTCTCGTCTCTTGTCTCGTCGGTACTCTCGTGTGACGTGACATAGTCTCGTGTGATGTATCTAGTTGATCTAAGTTCAATTCGTGACACGTGTTGGTCAAAGCATAGTGTTTCGTTTTCGTGACACATGTTGGTCAAAGCATAGTGTTTCGTTTGCACCACTAGTTGATCAGACATAAGTGGCTATCATCTCTACAGAACTACACAGACATAACTTGTTAACGTATCTGTACTGAACTACACAGATACATAAGTGGTTAACATATCTGTACTGAACTACACATAGACATAAGTGGTTAACATAACTGTTGAACCTATGAGTTCGTTTTCGGTTACCCATGCCAGGTTAGTTGTTTTACGACAGAAGCAAGTTTGGAAGGTTTTACCGAAGAAGCACGAATTTAAATACTATAGTACGAAAAAAGATAAAAACGTTCTAATGGACATTTGTACACTTGATCCTTAATACGGTAAACTATATAAATACTGGTACATCTTATCTGGGAGGTTATTATGTACCTGTACTGTTCTAACATGACGCTTCACTTTCCTCGAACAATGTAGATAGCGAGCACTGCGCCGTCTTGTATTGATATATGATCTTTGGCATCAAGGTGATCGAGTCGACATTGCACATCGCACATAGCGCGTTTATTTATTTAATAATGATGTTGAACGCGATTATGCACCTACGTACATACGTACATACGTACACACGTATAGGTTAAGAACACCAGCATGATAAAATGCTGAAACAGTATTGGTGGTCTCTAGGCACAGATGAAATACGGATGAGACTTGGATAGGATATATCAGTTCAAAACAGTTTGACACCAGTTTGGATCCGGTTTGTATGCGGACTTTCAACTGTGACCGTTGCCTTGGTAAGTGCAAATTTCGTATGACGAATACTGTTACATGACAAACAGTTTGACCAAAATATTACACAGATAGCTGGTAGTTTGAATGTTTTAACAGATAAGTTCGTATATTTCCCTATGCCTTAACACGGGACAGATACACGGATGTTTTTTTCAACACACAGTCACAGAGCATTCATTACGAGTTCATAACAGTTTATACCGGTTAGCAGGGGCATTTTTCACTCACTATAGTATGTCACTGCCCATAACACCAAATGATGGGCTTATATTCAAGCACGAAAGCTCAAAACAATGGCTAACCAAAGCACTATCTGATTAACCAAGTCAACCTCGGGTACAAAATTACTGTGCGTAGCAGTTTGATGACATCAACAAACAAACATGCCCAGACACATCTCGAGTACATCAAAGGTATAATTCCAAAATGATCACTCTGTTCGAAAAAACGAGGCTATAGGCCCTGATATAACATAGTCCTATATGTAGTCTACATTTCGTATACATTACTTCAGACAAAACGATCTCCGTTGAATTTATAACCCTTTTGATACACATTACGCCTTATTATAACACCACATTTTCGACATGTCATTGTCAAACAAATAAGGGCTCGGTTCTCTGGCGGAGCCTCGGCCTACGGGTCAAGCAATCTCGTGTGTGACATATTCAAATGCTGTTTGGTATATTTTATTTTATTCAAAAAGTGGTCGCACACCTTTACGATAATAGCGCCTATGCTTTACATGGAAAAGACGCAGTCTGGTGGAAACCCCTATCTCTTAACATGGGCTTCCACACCTCCGAATCCAGTTGCGCGCGGTACTTAACCTCTATTACTACTTGTATGTAATTTGTATATTATGATTATGTACCAACCTAGCAATGTAGTCATATTGACAGTGCATATGTGTATAATTTGGATTCAATGGATTTTTCCGCATTTGCTGCTCTCTACAATTGTACTTAATGCAATTACAAAATAAACTGAAGCTATTCTTCCAAGTCTGATACCTCGTTGGGAAATAAAAGAAAACGCTCAGGCTTCAAATGCTCACCGCGGGGTATGCTCCTGCAACCAGGAACCAGCACACGCACGTACACACGAATTTGGAGCTATGAGATATCAGGTTGCTATATTGTTTTCATAATGTTGTATATTCAGACACTACAGTAACACATACTCGTGGTTCTTAGGGTTGGCACTCAACTGAACTTTATTTGCATATCAGCGTATCACTACTCACATAGTTCTCAACTACAACGTGTATCCCTACGCATCACTATGCACATAGTCCACCACATAGACATGCATATATAACATTTCCCTCCCGGACTAATTATGAAAAAGTCTACTAGTATTACTCACTAGTATAACTTCTTCTGTATGCCTACAACAAAATTATCTACCCGATAAACATAGTGACATAGTTATGTACTACCAACAATACAATAACATTTAACCATGTTACTTATAACTACACTAATCTAACGTAGAGTCACAATAGTATTTCACCTCGCTACTTTTGTTAATCTAATGTAACGTAGACCACAGTGGCTCACGTATCTCTGTTACACTACAGATCTAGTCTATCTGGTGCCGTTCTCACACGAGAAAACCTTCTCAGGTGTGTTTCATTCTCGACCTGAGTAGGTGGCACCAATTCTGCCTGAGTCCTATCATGAGCTGCTTGCTGTTGGGGGGCGTCATACGTCAACTCGTTGTCGTTCCTCTGATTCAGTGATGGCATAGAGCCCACTAAGTAGTCATGATGATCAGTCACTGCAGTCAGTGGTAACTCTGTCAGAGGCATGTTAGTCGAGTTTACCCTTGAACTTAACTGATCAATGTGGCGTTTCCACAATCCCTTAGAAACAATGACTCCATATGTCAACGGACCACACCTTGCACTTATAGTTCCTGGCACCCACTTTTCTTTCCCGTGATAATCTCGAACCCATACCATGTCTCCTTCCCTGAATGATCTCAGATTTTGAGAACCACTTTGCATTTGTTTCTCTAACCGTGTGTTTTCTCGTCGGTTATTTGGTTTCACCCTGTCAAGTCGTGTACGCAACTGTCTACCCATGAAACGTACTGCTGGAGTTTCTCCTGTGAAAGCATGCGGAGCATTTCGATATGTCAGAAGGAATTTATCCAATCTAACCTGGAGTGCGTCCCCTGACAATGCCATAGCTTTCATAGCCTTCTTTACCGTTTGAACAAATCGTTCAGCTTGCCCGTTCGAACTCGGGTGATATGGCGGGGTAGGTTTATGCAACACCCCCAACCTATCCAGGAAGTCTTTGAATTCCTGAGATTTAAACTGTGGAGCATTATCTGAGACAAAATCTGGGGGACTCCGACTCTACTGAACATGGTTCTCAGTGCCTTCACTGTCGCTTCACTGGTTGTGCTGTTGACAATGACAACTTCTGGCCACTTCGAGTACGAGTCAACTACAATGAGGAGCAGTTTCCCCTCCACAGGACCAGCATAATCAATGTGTATGCGTTCCCCTGGTCGCGATGCAGGTATCCATGGATGTAATGGAGCACTGGTTGGATTCCTCTGCACCAATTGGCATGACTCACAAGCCTTAGTACATGCTTCAATGTCTGCATCCATGCCTGGCCACCAGACATATGAATGTGCGACACCCTTCATTTTCACTACTCCGATATGTCCTGTGTGTAGCTCAACTAGAATTTCTGCTCGAAACTGTTTTGGAATGATCACCCTCATTCCCCAAAACAGCACATCACCATCGACAGATAGTTCGTTACGACGACTGTAGAACGGTTGTAAATCTGCCCGATCAGTTGGCAACTTATCAGGCCAACCATCTCGTGTGTACCTCATCACCTGTGACAACAATGGGTCTTTCAAAACTCCACCCTTGATCTGTTCGTTAGTGACAGGTAACACCCCAACACCAAGAACGAGAGCCACATCTTCATCTGTAGATGTACCTGGATCCTCGTTTTGTGTGGGTAGCCGTGAGAGCCAGTCCGCATTGGCATTCTGCACACTGCTCCGGTAGCGCACCTCATAGCTGAATCCAGACAAATACATTGCCCAACGCTGGATGCGTTCTGCTGCTACCGCTGGTATGTCCTTTCTAGGACTGATGATCGCCGCTAGTGGTTTGTTATCAGTGACAAGAGCGAACTTCCTGCCAAACAGAAAATGATAGAATCGCTTCACACCAAATATGATTCCTAGTCCTTCCCTCTCAATCTGTGAGTACTTCTGTTCTGCTCTCGTCAACGAGCGGGATGCAAACTGAATTGGTCGCTCCTCTCCATCAGGCATAATGTGAGAGAGCACCGCTCCGACACCAATTGGCGATGCATCACATGCAACTGTCACAATGAGATTGCTGTCAAAATGCATCAGAAACCCTGACTCGCCTAGAGCACGTTTCACTGCCAGAAACGCGTCATCCATGTCACCTGTCCATTCAAACTTCCTATCCTTCTCAAGCAACGTGGTGAGAGGTTGGAGTGTGGACGCAAAATCTGGCACAAACTTTCGATAGTAGTTTGCCATGCCAATGAATGACCTCAGTGAACTCACATCAGTGAGTCTGGGTGCATCACATATGACGGCAATCTTGTCTGCCGATTTGTGAATACCTTGGGCATCAATTACGTGACCCAGGTACTCGAGAGAATCTCGGGAGAATTCACATTTCTCCCGATTCAACTTCAACCCAAATTCTGTCAGTCTTTCGAACACCCTGCCCAAATTTCTCAGATGTTCTGCGTCAATTCTTCCTGACACAAGGATATCATCTAGATATACCTTGACCCCTGGCAATCCTTGCAACACTTTCTCTATCGCATTCTGCCAGATAGCTGGCGCAGTTGTGATTCCATAGACTAACCTGTTCTGTTGGAATAGTCCATTATGCGTTGATATGGTCAGGTACTGCCTAGATTCCTCAGAAACCTCCATTTGGTTGTACGCATTTGCGTAACCCAGTTTTAAGTTGCGCGGAGCGCGCTACTGACATATAGGGAGCGTGGGAGCTGGTTGTAATGGGGTCAGTACGACGTTCTCACTACGACGTACTGACCAATGAGCATCGCGGTTCTCTGACACGAGTGACCCCATTACAACCAACTCCCAATTGGTCCGCGCAACTTAAAACTGGGTTACGCGTGACCCAGTTTGAGACAAAAATGGGTCACGCGTAACTACGCCTGACCCATTTTGGGGGTCCAAAACTAGGTTGTCCCTGGGAAGTTTCCGGGAAGGTTCGTAGTGATCTTGGGAACCTGATGCGCATCTAGTGGAATATTGCCGGACAAAAGCCCCCCTTTCTACCCTATTTCTGCCATGGGCACGGCAGAAATACCTTTCTGTCCAGCAGAAATACCTTTATTCCCGGCATAAAACCAACCCTGCAATTTAGTTATGTATATGATTTTGAAACTTAGATTTATTTACTTAAATTCCAGAACAGCTCTTGACATATACACTTAAAACTTGTAGACATTTCCTATCTTATCTAAGTTTTGGTGAATTGAAGATCCTTTTTATAATCTGTGTCAGTGGATATGTATATACACTGTACATTTTTGTCTCAAACGGGGTCACGCGTAATCCAGTTTTAAGTTGCGCGGACCAATTGGGAGCGCGGGAGCTGGTTGTAATGGGGTCAGTACGACGTTCTCGCTACGACGTACTGACCAATGAGCATTGCGGTTCTCTGACACGAGTGGCGCCTGATACATAGGGGACCCGATGCGGCTTAGTGTACACCGGGTTAGCTCCCTCTACTACTTCAATGTGTGCTTTGATACCTTTCAACAACTCCAGTTTCCCATCAAACAAACCCTGATGTTTACTGACTAGCCCATCTAGCTGACATTCATGTGAGAGGCACACCGACCCTGACCCAGGTCGAAACTTGATCCCTGCTCAGTCGAGTTTAATGTCCTCTAGCCAGTCTCTGCCAAACAGCACATGTCTACTGCCCGGGACAATATACAGCATCAGATCTACATTCTGTGCATTATACTTGTCACAAGCACGCTTTGTATGAATTCGACATCTTTATTAAAATCCGAATAAAAGGAGGAACGTCATTGGTTAATAAAACGACAATCATGATAGAACGTAATAGGCATAGCGTCATGATACTACGTAGCACAATTGCAGTGTGTCACAATACTGCACATTCACACTGGACATGCCCTTACATGGGACCGATTCCCCTGTGAAGCTACGGAACACTTTGTTGCTAGGCTGGAGCCGACAGTTTGAAAACTTCGACTGGTACACATCAACAGGAATCATCGATACTGCAGACCCTGTGTCAAGCTCCATGGCTAACACAACATTATTTACAATTGGATATACAATGATAGCAGATGCGTCAACAATCATGCAATCGGTTTCACAATCATGCAGTGCATGCACATCTAACACATTTGAAACATCATTCTGACTATCGTCAGTATCGACTGTCACAAGCACATTATGCACCGGCCGCTGTCGCTCAGGGTTCTTGTGTTTACCACGCTCACGATTGCCCTGCACTTGGCACATCTTGGCAAAGTGATTGTCCCGTCCACAAATGTGACAACGCTTACCGAAAGCTGGACATTGCTTTCGGTCGAAAGCATGTTCTCGGCCACAAAACTTGCATTTCACTTGGCCCTGTCCCCGGACGACCCGTCGCATCTCCGTGCTGCCCTGCCGTGGCGGAACTGTTTTGTCGGCCTTGACCTTCGTCACCCTGTTGACGGTAGCCGCCGGCGCATCGTGCGTCTGCTGTCCGCGGAATAAGTTCGTGTTCTATCAGGCGCCACCTGATACTATCAGGCGCCACTCGTGTCAGAGAACCGCGATGCTCATTGCCTTGGTCAGTACGTCGTAGCGAGAACGTCGTACTGACCCTATCTGGGATGTGGCAATCTGTCTCGAGTTCTGCAAGGTCAGCGTTTCCTCGCGGAATAATTACTCCCGGAGACTGTCATCGTGGCATCCGTAGACGAGTTGGTCACGTAAATTGTTCTCCTTTTCGTCGCCGAAATTGCAAGTTTTTGCTAGATTACATAGCCGCGCTATGTACGACTCCATCGTTTCATCGTACGACTGCTTGCACGAACGGAATTTATACCGATCAATCAGTTCGTTTGTCCTCGGAGCAAAGTAGTTGTCAAATCGCTCAAGACTTCAAGTGCTACATTCACTGTCGGTATTTCTGCTGCCGCGCCTTCAATGTTATAATCGAACGAATTGTAAATCACCAACAATTCTGCGCCACCGAATGTCAGTAACATTGCAATCTTCTCTGCGTTACTCTTCGTAGTATTCCCTGACGCCAGCAAATACATGTTGAACTGCTGCTTGAAAGTCTGCCAACTTTCCTTCGCGTTTGACCCAGCTAGGCAGAGTTTAGGCGCCATTAGCCCGGTGAAGTCTGCCATGCTCGCGCGTGCGTCTTCTTTGGCTGTTTCCCTCACAGCTCACACGTCAAATTCAAATAATTGTTTCACTCACAGTATCAGGAAACTGTCCTGCTTCAACACTTCGAAGAGTTGATACCATCCCATCCGCCTCGTCGCCAATTATCTGTTGTATATTCAGACACTACAGTAACACAAGGGGGGCGCGCGATAATGTAGTGGTTAGCACATCCGCCTGACATGCCGTCGCCCCGAGTTCAATACCCGGACCGGGCAGGTATGGTACATTTGGTGTAAAAACCTGGCTCTCAACATTGGGGACTGTGAATCCCTCGTGACTCGGAGATCACGTTAATGTCGGTCCCGTCTCAGTTTGGGACGTAAAAGAACCACTGAGGACGACAAACACCCTGTCAGTGACCACCCTCAGTGCCAGCATAGAAAGGTCGGCTTGGCGATAATGTTTTGAAAAAGGCTGACTAGTTGAATGAGACCTCATAAGATCATAACATTGTAACCACAAAATATACAGACTAGTCAGTTAATAGAACGTTGCCGAGTGCTGGAAACAACTAGAACTAGAACACATACTCGTGGTTCTTAGGGTTGGCACTCAACTGAACTTTATTTGCATATCAGCATATCACTACTCACATAGTTCTCAACTACAACGTGTATCCCTACGCATCACTATACACATAGTCCACCACATAGACACGCCTATATAACACATAATAATACTTCTGGATTCAATATAATTGACCTAAGCCTTCAATGAAACTTGACTTATAAATTTAGTTGTGCAACAATGATGATGGAAGTAGCAATATTACTCAAGGACGGATTCAACTAAGATCAAGTGTAGGCCTATATTCCCCTTTTCCAACGAGGTATTAATTAAGTTGCCATTATATAATGTGCATGGTTCGGACATCGTTAATTCCGCCAGAGATGCCGTGCTTTGACATTTTGCCAGTCTGTTGTCCTTTTAACCACTATTTACTCAGTCATACGAGTATATGTCCATTTTTACGCACGGTGGACACCGTGTGTATAAGTTACTGCATACTAGCACACAGGTGAGAAACAATGGACGTCCACTTCTTCCAGTCGGTTGGCCATTATGAAGCCTTGCCCCCGATATTATATAAATCTATGCCACAATTCGCTATTTTGACACTTAAAGAAACAATGCGCACAAACGTAAAAGTGTGAAATGTCGCCCTTTAGAAGCCTATAAAAGTACACAGGAGCTAACAGGTCCTTTAGTTTAGAAGTCAAAAAGTAATTTATTTGAAGAAAAAACATAGACGCCACGCAGACTAATAAATATACATGTACCACAAAGCTAACATACAGGCTCTGAAAGAAGACCTGCTCAAATGGAGCAATGAGTTTGTATCAAGGGATACATCCAAGAACACAGTTGATGAAATGTATACAGAGTTCCAAACTGTACTTGTCTCAAAAATGAACATTCACATACCAACAAAAATAATATCAAAGCGCAACCAAACACCCTGGATAAATAAACGAATCAGGCGACTACACAAACGTAAACAAAGGGCTTTCAACACTCACAAACTACTTGGAAATCAAGCCAGCTATGAAAATTTGTGTAAGGCACGTAAAACCACACACAGAGAGACTAGAAATGCTCACAGAAGATATATATCATCCATTTGTTCCGATTCACCAAAACGATTCTGGTCATACATAAAAAGCCTTAAAGTTGATATAGTCGGAATACCAACCTTAACGAAAGACAACAGAGTAGAATCAGATAATAGACTTAAAGCCGAAATCCTCAATAACCAATTTAAGTCAGTCTTTACAAATGAAAACACCAACCTACCACAAGAACCATATTCAAACATACCAGCTATGACTGACATCACCATCACAACAAAAGGGGTCACCAAATTACTTAATGACTTAAAAACAAACAAATCAACAGGACCTGATGAAGTGCCAGCCAGAATCTTACAACTTGCCGCAAATGAATTAGCTCCAGCTCTCAGAGTAATCTTCCAAAAATCAATTATCACAGGAGAACTTCCGCACTCATGGTTACGTGCCAACATCACTCCAATCTTCAAGAAGGGAGACCGGTCCCTTCCGTCAAATTACCGTCCCATCTCCGTAACTTCAATATGTTGCAAACTCCTCGAACACATTATCTACTCTAACATAATGGACCATTTTGATCAATACACAGTCTTATCCGACAGACAACATGGCTTCCGCAGTAAACACTCCACAGAAACCCAATTAATACTCACCACACACGACCTAGCGAAATCCCTAAATAATAAATCCCAAGTGGACATGATAATAATGGACTTCTCAAAAGCATTCGACACCGTTCCCCACAACCGGCTCCTAAATAAATTAAAGAGATATGGCATCCACAACAAAACACACGCCTGGATCTCTAACTTTCTCAAGTGCCGTGAACAGAGAGTGGTGGTCGGTGAAGAACATTCCACCTGGACAAATGTTACATCAGGTGTACCGCAAGGCACGGTATTAGGACCGCTTCTCTTCCTGATATACATCAATGATTTACCTGACAAGATCCGCTCCACAGTCCGTCTTTTTGCAGATGACTGTGTCCTCTATAGAGAAATCAATAATCAGTCCGACTCACAAGAACTACAGAAAGACCTAAATGAGTTAGCAAAATGGGAACACGACTGGCAAATGCACTTTAACCCAAAAAAATGCTTTGTGATGAGACTAACCCATGCAAGAAACATAAAACATTTTAATTATACTCTAGGAAAAGCAACACTACAGGAAACCGACAGTCATCCCTATCTAGGAGTATGTATCACCAAAGATCTCATCTGGAACAAACACATCCATCAGATTACAGCCTCAGCAAACCGTACCCTAGCATTTATCAGACGCAACCTCTACTCGTGCCCCCAAAACATTAAAACAAGTGCCTACACAACCCTTGTCCGACCACTCCTAGAATATTCAGCATCCGTGTGGGACCCCCACACCCAAGTCCTCATCAACAAAATAGAAATGGTCCAAAGACGGGCAGCTCGCTTCTGCCTTAACGACTATACATCCCGAGAAACTGGTTGCGTGTCACAAATGTTAACAAAAATAAACTTAGAACAACTAACAAACAGACGAACAAACAGACGCCTCGCCATATTGCACAAAGCCATTTATGGCCACCTAACCTTGCCTGTTGAAAACCTCCTCCAGCCTGTACAACGCCTATCACGGCATCTAAATACCAAAGCATTCAACACTATCCACACCAGCAAGAACTGTTATACATTTTCCTATTTCCCCCGAACAATAAAAGATTGGAATTCCCTACCAGATGCAATAGTCAACATTAAAGAGCCACAGAAATTCAGACAAGCATTAATACACGACTAATAACCTAGCATGCGCACCCAACCCTGACCGTATGACTCCTAAGGAGTGTTGGCCAGTACTCAACCAAGACCAAGATCAGATGTAGCCCTAACTGCATGCTCACTTTTGTGACATATGTGGCTCAACGGATATATCATCATAATTGGTTAGCTAAATAATTCAGCGTAACCAAGGAAACTCGTAATAACAATAACATTTATGGGAAGACCATGCACTTTTGGATTGTTTGCGCCACACCGTGGCGCCACATCACGGACCCTGGATAATCAATCAATCTGATCAACGCCCTAGCAGCAAATGCGGGCACCAGGAGGATTTGGGGATCGTTGATTGTTTGACCCAGTGTTCTTACAAATAGCACTATATATTTCATGAAGTGATATAATAAATTGTCCAATTTTGCAATTATATTTTACTAGGAGAAACAGCGTATTTAATTTTCAATTTAATACAAGTAACGTTATACCGCTTAGAGATAACAACAATAACATAATATACAACACTCCCCAGAATCGTGTTCACGTGGTTTATCACGACCCTATAAAATAGATTAGGCGGCAAGATTCAATTTATACAAATATTCTGGCATATATGTGAATTACTGATCGGCGCGTATATAGTTACGACAACGATCTGGCGATAACTTTGGACGTTATAACGTTTCCGTGACGGATTTGGTGGTCAGTATATTCCCAAGAGTCGATCAATCTTGTTTGTCATGTTCATATTTTACCAGTTTTGTAAATTTGTTGCTCTTGCTGCCGTGTAGCCGTTTGTTGTTTCTTTTTCCTTTTATCTTAAACTTTAATTTAAAGGGCTGGGCTCTTGCGAGAGTAATTAGCCCTTAGATCAGTGGCCTAGTGAGAGTTGTCGGCGCCCGGGTGCAAACACAACGTGGCGCCCCCCCCCTCCCCCCCCCTCCCCAATATATACTAGTTGACATGTTTTCTCTCGGAGGCAACTAAATCCCGGTCGTGCTTCAGCGAAGTTTGAATTGAAACATGTATTAATTAACCTGTATTTGGTGCAGTGTGCTATTCCAAATAATAAATATCAACACGAAACAAAAGGTCACATTTTTATTCTATATGAACTGTAAATTGTTCAAATGTGGTAGGATTTCTAAGGAACCTAAATCCAATGAGCCGCACATAACAAATCAATGAACGCATTTACAAACAGTTATGGTATATGGGTACCCACGGGCAACTTCACACCAAGTCCAAGACCGCTTTGATTGTGACACACTGATCAATAACGTGATCAAAGTTTATCTGCTCTACTGTCTCCCTTCCTTCCTTCCTTCCGTATGGTGATCACAGTCATTATTGACTATTCTATTATTGTATGGGGGATCTGCGTTGTTACATCAAGATGGCGACAGCAATATAAAATGTTACTAATAATCTACATATTACTAATAATCTACATAATACTAATAATCTATATATCCTACCCCCCTAGACATAGCCTAAATAAATACATCTACAAGTGTAACTAGCTGGTAATGGAGCTACCAGTAGGCTATAACGGTCGCTTTTCACCCTGAAGGGCTAGCTGGCCCCAACACTACCTAATGTAGTGCAGGGCCCACAATTGGCCAGCTTTGGCATCTCTGATCAGACATCAATGAATCCGGAGCTGACACTGTTCACCACCACTGCCCGCTTTCTGTCTCTGAGAAGGTCCACAATCCACCTGTTGACTTCTCCTCGAATGCCGTAGTGGTGAAGCTTGTGCTTATCAAAGGACTTGGCGAAATCCATAATTAGGATGTCCGTTTGCTGCCCCTGCTCCATCTTCTCCAGCAGTTCGTAAATGAATTCCAGGAGTTGGGTTTCACAAGACTTCCTCTTTCTGAAGCCATGCTGCTTTTCGCACAGTATTCCATTCTTTTCAAGGTGCTCCACGACTGCACTGGTGACGATGTGCTCCACTATCTTACATGGTACACTGGTCAGGGATACAGGTCAATAGTTGATCGGGTTATATTGCTCTCCTTTCTTGAAGATTGGTGTGACATTGGCAACCTTCCAGTCAGGTGGAACTGTCGAAAATTTTTGTTCAAATGGGAGCCACTTCTAATGCCAACTCTTTCAGTATGTGCAGACTGTTGTTGTCTGGGCCGCTAGTCTAGCCAGGTTTCAGGTTTTCAAGGAGTTTCCTTACTCCCACTTCCGCTGTCTGGATACTATCCCTTCCTATACAGTTTTGAAGCAGGCTGAAACTTAACATTACGTCGTCCACACATAGTGGAGTGCAGTGGGTCAGTGACTAGAGCTTCGAACTCTCGACCGAAAGAACCCGAGCTCAAATCCTGTGCTGCAGTGTCGTGGTGTGTTGAAGAAGCATTTTCCAGTCGCAGATCTGCATATTATTATATCGTTTGGTTCCGTAAAAATTGGTGTGATAGACTGCAGTTCCAAGAACCTTACAGTCATGATGCAGTCGAACCATAATGTTCATATCAGTCGAACCACATTAAAACCTCTAATTGCACTCCCCTTCACGGCTCACCAAAACAAAACCAACTGCACCCCCCCTGAGGCTCACTGAAAACCACCGACTGCAATTATTACCCATTGTGGTTCACCAAACATCCAACTATGAGCCTTATAAAAAGCACTCCTCCTTGAGGACAAAGTGAGGGGGTACACACCCACACACATCCTGGATCCACAAAATACAGCCACCTCACTGACACTCGTTCAAGCAAAATATCTGTAACGTAAACTTTGGTTGAAACTTGAATGCATTTTTTAGCCAATGTTTGAAGAGATATTGTATAAAATCTAGTGATGTATTTAATGCAATATGCACAATCCACTGGAAAAGTAGTCCCTATAGTTTTACAAAATATATAATTATGTATGAAGCTGACCAGAAATCACAATTATTTGCTGTCACATTAGAAAATGCATTTATGGTTAGAACGAGGAGAAAATTGTTAAGACTGAAATGTGGCAAGAACTGTTGAGATACTGATGCGTGAACATACTCGGACTACTGAATGCTGTGTCCTTGTTGTAGTGCCTCCAACCATGAGCTCCCCCGTGGCGGGTACATCGAGGGAACCACTGCAGGGTCTGTGAACTATGTCTTACCACTTACACTTGATTCTCTTATTCACATCCATCCCGTCTTTACATGTTGGCATCCACTGCATATTAACATAATGTGTTATATGTTTACATATGTTAAAAGGACAAAACATATATATATATATCCTTGAGTATTAATTAAATGGATAATTGATGAGTTAAGTGGGACTAGAGCAAACAGTTCTTCGTAAGAAAATCGTTTTTAATAAACTTGATTTGACAGTCTTGATGGGAATTCATCATGAAATACCATATTCGTTCTATTAAGCATACAATATGCTTAAGGTGGCTGCATCAGCTATCATATGCTTCTTTTGAATTAATCTTTTCTAATTTAAATTTTTAAGATACACTACCAATTTTTTCTCAGAGTTTGCCTAAGACACTAAACAATACTCCAGACCAAAAAGAATCAATTTGTTGGTATGTTATTTATAGATATTTAAATGTGTTTAAAGACAATTTAAAAATATGTAAAAAAAATCACCTAAAATGGCATTTTATTTCATTTTGAGAAACTCCCCAACAGAAAAATGTGTATGGTTGTAAGTATAAACATGTTATTGACATTCACACGGGTTTTTTTGTAAACAAATGCATATTAAGTTTGATACAGCTTCATAAACATTTTGCTACAATATTGAAAGACAGCAAAAATCCGTACTGCATTTTTGGCACGACCCCTTCACCAAACATAAAACCATCCTGTGCAATTTTGGGTAAACACAAGTCAAGTTCATATGCCAAGTTATGGCTTTGTAAGTATTGTAGTTTTTTTTATAAAAAGTTACATTAAGTAATACATCCTGATTGTTACTGATAATATAAGTGTCACCAGATGCTTGTTTTTTGCTTAGAAATGTGACTTTTTTACTGGCATGTGGCTTGTTTCAACACGATTTGACAGACACTTCTATTACTGAGATTTCCCCCAAGGTTTTCCCGCCAAGTTGTCTCATGATATTGTTTTTACGAAGGGCTATGTGTTGAACTTGTTGTGGTAGGCAAGATTGATTGACACCTGCTGGGGTCAGTCACATGTCATTGCAAATGGCGGCTGAGGTCGGGCATTATCAGAGAATAAACAAAACTACCGCCAGTATTTGGTGATTTGACAGTGTGATGCATTTAGGTAATTATAATACAACAACATAATGACATGAGAATAACCAGACTATATGATCTGCATTCATGGTGAATGAATTTATGTTTGAACTGGGCAGACGCACACGTCACTATGGAAACATCGTCAGTTTCCAAGAATCTGAAAAGGGACTTTCCACAGACATACTAAAAATGCTAGCTTTTAAAGGACGGATTGGTGACATATGGCGATAGTGCCTTGGGTTTTTTAATAGTACACGTGTTCATACTGACACCTACTAATGTTATATGAAGACAAAATAAAGAAATCAAATGACATGATAGCCAGCCCAGCTACCTTAATGTAGGTAAGATAAGAACACTTATAAAAATAAGTGCCATAATTCTAGATAAATCCATTCGGAGGCGCTTAGAATACATACCGGGGTAATTATATATAAATGCAAAACATTAATAAGTTACATAAAAATAATGATATTAAATTAGTTAAAATAAATGACAATATATAAACAAATTAAAAAATAAGTTAATGATAATAAATAAGCTAGCTAAGTTAAGTTTAGTACTTATAATAATAAATTTACCCAAGAGGAAATATATATTATAAACTCATTGAACACATACTGGGGTGGCTCCTAGCCTCCCATGAGAACGACTTTGTTTAGTCTTAATAGGAGTCTCCCATATCCAAGTTGTACATTTAATATGACACCCAATTTAAATTTCACATTGTTAGTGTTATACCATAATGTATATTAGTATGCCATATTAAACAATTGGATAAATAAGCAATTCTGTCTCTCTGTCTTAACACTATATGAGACATGATAATATGTATATATCAAATTTTTGCATTCTAATAAGTGTACACCAATAATCACAATTTCTTTCGTTCCCAAAATGATTTAACTGTCTCATGCAAGCTGGTGATACTTTTTCATTCACCAGGTGGCGTAACACAACACCGGTGTTTGTGCAGGAGTATCAAATTTTTAATCATCACTCAGCTTTGAATCTAGTGTGACATTGGTAGAAATTCAATTACAATTATGAATTCAACCGTCAAGGTGTTGGCCTTTAGATTGCTGATAAAATGCTGATAAAAAGAGGATGAATGCTAATTAAGGCATGCACCCATAAAAGAACAAATACGATAAGTTTTTAAATCCGTTATTTTGACCTTTCGTCTGAGTACATTCCATAGTCTTGCTTTCTGCCAACAGATATGCAGAACACGATGTTTGCGGTGGAAGACGCCAGTGGGGGCGCCAAGGCTCGCTTCAACAAGCTGGTGGTGAAAGCGAAGCAGCTGGCTCGTGATGGATACGTTAGTAAAGCCCTCGAGCTCAACAAGAAGGCTCTACTGCTTTTCAAAAATGATAAACTTGTACGTCGCATCAAAAAGATGGAGGTGTGTAAAATATTAAAATGTACAAAAAAATATCTCTCAATTGAGAGAACCCGGGATCGAATCCTGTGCTACCATGTCGAACCTTGGGCAAGTTCATTTGCTCTATGTTGCTCTGTACTGTTCACGCAGGTGTATGAATGAGTACCTGGCTATAGATTGTGGTGGAAAAGTGTATACGAATAGTCTTCGCCGTGCATTAATTGCAGCGTGGCTGAATGCTTCCCAGAGAAGTCGAGATGGTGTTCGATTGAACAGGTCTGCCTGAGAGTAAAGTGTAAAGCATTTTGAGCAGACCTGTGATCTTGACACTGCGCTATATAAGAATTTAGCTTTTTTATTTTCTTTGTTACAAAAACAATTAGTAGTTTAAAGGAAATAAAAATAAGGCATTAGCTAAAATCTTTTTTCCATGTGTACACACAGTTTAACCTTGTATGTAACATTTGACAACACTAAAAAAATACAGAAAAATACATTTGTAGCATAAATTCGATTTTAAACCCGTCTGTGTAGCGATTCCCACGGAAAATAAAATTTTATGAGCTAGGCGATCACGTGGTATCGGGACGTCACTTATCTTATGACCCACACTCACATCAGGCCGACTCTTTCCATGCACTCAGAGCATGTTTACAAGTATAGCTTTTGGGTCGAAACGAGCATCAGAATGAGTTATTGTGCAATATTCCGATGAAATACAAACACTAGTCATCATAGAGGAACAAGCAGTTATCTTACCGTTCCACATGAATCAAATTTTATTCAAAACAATGAATGCGAATGTGCCTACAAGTCGACTAGATTTCGCTGAGCTTGGGCTCGTTTTCAGAATAATTATATCGAATGCAACCAATGAGAGATAATCTACACCAATAAACATACATAGCAAACATATATCGTATCCAGCTACAGAAAATAACGTGTATAATCTCATAATATCACTAGAATATCGATGTATGAAGGAGGAGTTGTTCAATTTATCATAACAACTTAAATCAGTCAGTGAATTACTACCGGTCTTGGTAGCTCGGTTGGTAAAATTTATTTTGCAATCGGGTGACACCGGTTCAAACCCCACACCAAACCATTGATTTTGTTGTTGATTTTTTTTAATGTTTTCACGAAGTAATATAAACCAAATCATTTTTATACTATGATGCACTGTTTATAAATATTTTGGTAGTAATTATTTATTCGCCACAAAAATGAAAATATGGGAATTATATAACGATTTTTCTAAATTTTATTCATCCAAACAAATATATTGTAATGGATGTATAAGTTATTAATTTTATATATATTGTATGGTAATATATTGTAATTATATGTGAAAACAAATGGTGATCTGTCTGGATAAATAAAATTTAGAAACATCGCGTTATATATAATTACCATATTTTCATTTTTGTGGCGAATAAATAATTACTACCAAAATATTTACAAACAGTGCATCATAGTATAAAAATGATTTGGTTTATATTACATCGCAAAAACATCAACCAAAAAAAGTGTAAAAAAATCAACGGTTTGGTGTGGGGTTTGAACCGGCGTCACCTGATTGCAAAATAAATGCTGAGGAACCAACGCCTTTACTAAATGAGCTAGCAGGTCCGACAGAAATTCACTCACTGATTTATAAGTTGTTATGATACAACGCCTCCTTCATACATCGATATTGTAGTGATATTATGAGATTATACACGTTACTTTCTGTAGCTGGATACAATAAATGTTTGCTATGTATGTTTATTGGTGTAGATTATCTCTTGTTGGTTGCATTCGATATAATTATTCTGAAAACGAGCCCAAGCTCGGCGAAACCTAGTCGACTTGTAGGCACATTCATTGTTTTGAATAAAATTTGATTTATGTGGAATGGTAAGATAACTGCTTGTTCCTCTATGATGACTAGTGTTTGTATTTCATCGGAATATTGCACAATAACTCATTCTGACGCTCGTTTCGACCCAAAAGCTATACTTGTAAACATGCTCTGAATGCATGGAAAGGGTCGGCCTGATGCGAATGTGGGTCATAAGTGACGTCACATCTCGGCATCCCGAAAAGCACGCCAAAAATATGCATATTCGAAAATGTCCGGATGTACAGCATTAAATGTGGAATTTCTAATTTATTGATTTTTTGATTGTTTTTGGCTTGGTGAACATGGAAATAGATAGCAGGATGTAATTTAACATGAATTCAAGCCATAGATGTTTTTATTCCCTTTAAGTGTTAGGTAGTCTAACACATTTCTATATCAGCAAGTTTGGTTTGCTCGGAAATTAATTATGATTGCATGTGGATTGTTTGTTATCATGCATATTTCTTTATACAAATTTATTTGTTTTATTGTCGACACAACACCCCTTTTGTTGTTTGTTCTGTTGAGACTGTGATATATGTTTTATTGTCGACACAACACCCCTTTTGTTGTTTGTTCTGTTGAGACTGTGATATATGTTTTTTTGTCGACCCAACACCCCATTTGTTGTTTGTTCTGTTGAGACTGTGATATATGTTTTATTGTCGACACAACACCCCTTTTGTTGTTTGTTCTATTGAGACTGTGATATATGTTTTATTGTCGACACAACACCCCTTTTGTTGTTTGTTCTGTTGAGACTGTGATATATGTTTTATTGTCGACCCAACACCCCTTTTGTTGTTTGTTCTGTTGAGACTGTGATATATGTTTTATTGTCGACCCAACACCCCTTTTGTTGTTTGTTCTGTTGAGACTGTGATATATGTTTTATTGTCGACACAACACCCCTTTTGTTGTTTGTTCTGTTGAGACTGTGATATATGTTTTATTGTCGACCCAACACCCCTTTTGTTGTTTGTTCTGTTGAGACTGTGATATATGTTTTATTGTCGACACAACACCCCTTTTGTTGTTTGTTCTATTGAGACTGTGATATATGTTTTATTGTCGACACAACCCCTTTTGTTGTTTGTTCTATTGAGACTGTGATATATGTTTTATTGTCGACACAACACCCCTTTTGTTGTTTGTTCTGTTGAGACTGTGATATATGTTTTATTGTCGACCCAACACCCCTTTTGTTGTTTGTTCTATTGAGACTGTGATATATGTTTTATTGTCGACACAACACCCCTTTTGTTGTTTGTTCTATTGAGACTGTGATATATGTTTTATTGTCGACACAACACCCCTTTTGTTGTTTGTTCTGTTGAGACTGTGATATATGTTTTATTGTCGACCCAACACCCCTTTTGTTGTTTGTTCTGTTGAGACTGATATATGTTTTATTGTCGACACAACACCCCTTTTGTTGTTTGTTCTGTTGAGACTGTGATATATGTTTTATTGTCGACCCAACACCCCTTTTGTTGTTTGTTCTATTGAGACTGTGATATATGTTTTATTGTCGACACAACACCCCTTTTGTTGTTTGTTCTATTGAGACTGTGATATATGTTTTATTGTCGACACAACACCCTTTTGTTGTTTGTTCTATTGAGACTGTGATATATGTTTTATTGTCGACACAACACCCCTTTTGTTGTTTGTTCTGTTGAGACTGTGATATATGTTTTATTGTCGACCCAACACCCCTTTTGGTGTTTGTTCTGTTGAGACTGTGATATATGTTTTATTGTCGACACAACACCCCTTTTGTTGTTTGTTCTGTTGAGACTGTGATATATGTTTTATTGTCGACACAACACCCCTTTTGTTGTTTGTTCTATTGAGACTGTGATATATGTTTTATTGTCGACACAACACCCCTTTTATTGTTTGTTCTGTTGAGACTGTGATATATGTTTTCTTGAGGCGTTTCTGCGGGACTATGATGAAGAGAGCGATGGAATCTCCGAGGAGGAGGGGGAGAATCACTCAATGGTGGATGTGGGAAATGGGTTCTTCCTCTACAAGGACCTGCATGACAAGTTGTATGACTACCAACGTGAGGGCGTCCTCTGGATGTGGGGGCTTTATAAGAAACACAAAGGGGGTATCCTGGGAGACGATATGGGGTGAGTGTCTCTGGTTTCTATTCTGGGTGGATTGCAAAGTGTTTTGTTATTATTGTGTTGTGATTACACATTTAAGTTGCGTGTGGAATGGTATTTATAATTAGCATGGATGATTACACAAATGATGCATGTCCCTTTGATCAGGTTGCTCCTTGTGTTAACTCTGCCCAGGCCTTTATGTTACACAAATGATGCATGTCCCTTTGATCAGGTTGCTCCTTGTGTTAACTCTGCCCAGGCCTTTATGTTACACAAATGATGCATGTCCCTTTGATCAGGTTGCTCCTTGTGTTAACTCTGCCCAGGCCTTTATGTTACACAAATGATGCATGTCCCTTTGATCAGGTTGCTCCTTGTGTTAACTCTGCCCAGGCCTTTATGTTACACAAATGATGCATGTCCCTTTGATCAGGTTGCTCCTTGTGTTAACTCTGCCCAGGCCTTTATGTTACACAAATGATGCATGTCCCTTTGATCAGGTTGCTCCTTGTGTTAACTCTGCCCAGGCCTTTATGTTACACAAATGATGCATGTCCCTTTGATCAGGTTGCTCCTTGTGTTAACTCTGCCCAGGCCTTTATGTTACACAAATGATGCATGTCCCTTTGATCAGGTTGCTCCTTGTGTTAACTCTGCCCAGGCCTTTATGTTACACAAATGATGCATGTCCCTTTGATCAGGTTGCTCCTTGTGTTAACTCTGCCCAGGCCTTTATGTTACACAAATGATGCATGTCCCTTTGATCAGGTTGCTCCTTGTGTTAACTCTGCCCAGGCCTTTATGTTACACAAATGATGCATGTCCCTTTGATCAGGTTGCTCCTTGTGTTAACTCTGCCCAGGCCTTTATGTTACACAAATGATGCATGTCCCTTTGATCAGGTTGCTCCTTGTGTTAACTCTGCCCAGGCCTTTATGTTACACAAATGATGCATGTCCCTTTGATCAGGTTGCTCCTTGTGTTAACTCTGCCCAGGCCTTTATGTTACACAAATGATGCATGTCCCTTTGATCAGGTTGCTCCTTGTGTTAACTCTGCCCAGGCCTTTATGTTACACAAATGATGCATGTCCCTTTGATCAGGTTGCTCCTTGTGTTAACTCTGCCCAGGCCTTTATGTTACACAAATGATGCATGTCCCTTTGATCAGGTTGCTCCTTGTGTTAACTCTGCCCAGGCCTTTATGTTACACAAATGATGCATGTCCCTTTGATCAGGTTGCTCCTTGTGTTAACTCTGCCCAGGCCTTTATGTTACACAAATGATGCATGTCCCTTTGATCAGGTTGCTCCTTGTGTTAACTCTGCCCAGGCCTTTATGTTACACAAATGATGCATGTCCCTTTGATCAGGTTGCTCCTTGTGTTAACTCTGCCCAGGCCTTTATGTTACACAAATGATGCATGTCCCTTTGATCAGGTTGCTCCTTGTGTTAACTCTGCCCAGGCCTTTATGTTACACAAATGATGCATGTCCCTTTGATCAGGTTGCTCCTTGTGTTAACTCTGCCCAGGCCTTTATGTTACACAAATGATGCATGTCCCTTTGATCAGGTTGCTCCTTGTGTTAACTCTGCCCAGGCCTTTATGTTACACAAATGATGCATGTCCCTTTGATCAGGTTGCTCCTTGTGTTAACTCTGCCCAGGCCTTTATGTTACACAAATGATGCATGTCCCTTTGATCAGGTTGCTCCTTGTGTTAACTCTGCCCAGGCCTTTATGTTACACAAATGATGCATGTCCCTTTGATCAGGTTGCTCCTTGTGTTAACTCTGCCCAGGCCTTTATGTTACACAAATGATGCATGTCCCTTTGATCAGGTTGCTCCTTGTGTTAACTCTGCCCAGGCCTTTATGCAGGATAACATTGTAACCAGTCCAACAATGTCCTGGAAGATACGCGCATCCATGTGTTATATCTGCACTGTCTTTTGATATCTGTAACGTGGCATGTATGTCAAGTGTAATGTCTGTAACATGTTGTGTCTGTAACAATACTAATATGTCGTGTCTGTAACATGGCATTTCTGTAACATGGCATGTCAAACAAATTGTGTCTGTAATGTGTTGTGTCTGTATTGTAAGTGTAACACGTCATGTTTGTAACATGGCATGTCTGTAACATGGCATGTCTGTAACCCGTCATTTATATAATGTGTCGTGTCTGTAACGTGTCATGTCTGTAACGTGTCGTTTCTGTGACGTGTTGTGTCTGTGACGTGTCGTATCTGTGATGCGTCATATGTTGCAGACTTGGCAAGACGATCCAGGTGATTGCGTTTCTCTCTGGAATGTTTGATGCGGAGAAGATTAAGAGCGTGATGATTGTGCTCCCTGTCGCAGTTATGATTAACTGGGAGAGAGAATTCAACAAGTGGTGCGTGGCTCGATTAGAAGATACTTGTTGAAACAGTACTCCTACCAGCACTGGAAATGTATTGAAAGTTGGACTATCGAAAATGTTGAGCTTAAAAGGAGGTCTAATGATATGTGTCTTTACTAGGTGTTTAGATTAATAAATAGCTGGGCTAGATGAGCACCCAAAGGCAGTTCTGTGTGTACCCAAGATCCCAGTCACACAGGGGCACTCTGGGCAAAATTGTAAGAACTAAATCCAAAAACCACCCAAATTGGGCGGCTAGCATTCCTACAAAATTTCAGTCCGATACTTGCAAAACTGACAGAGATATGCTGAAACATACATTCAGAGTCATACAGAGTGACACTTTTTTATAAAAACGGATTTGCCCCAAAGAAGGCCTGTTTTAAGTCACCTGCATCAAAACGTCATTGCACAGTAGAGTTGTGCCATGATATGAGGCAATGTGTGCTTGCAGGGCCCCTGGTATCCACATAGCACAATATCACGCCGGCTCAAAAACAGAGCGGGCTAGTGCGCTGAGGAAGGTGCAACATCGTGGGGGAGTCTTACTCACTAGCTACGGCATGCTCGTCAACCATGCAAAAGAACTCGCTGAGAAGGACGGCAGAAACTTTGTCTGGGTAAGTCACATGTTGGGGGGAACAATTATACATTTCTGTTTGAAATAACTTAGGCGTGGTTGCGTAAGTTTGCAGAGTACAAACGTGTAGCGTTATGTTTCAGTGGGTGATGGGTTGGTCGTAACACAACGTGTTGCGGGGAAAATAAAATGATACGGTAACGCCATCAATCGAGTGAAACAGATATTAATGCTACTGAGGATGTCAGGACCAGACGGCCTGGTAGGAGGTGTAGTAGCATCCGTGTAGGGACCAGACGGCCTGGTAGGAGGTGTAGTAGCATCCGTGTAGGGACCAGACGGCCTGGTAGGAGGTGTAGTAACATCCGTGTCGGGACCAGACGGCCTGGTAGGAGGTGTAGCATCCATGTGGGGACCAGACGGCCTGGTAGGAGGTGTAGTAGCATCCGTGTAGGGACCAGACGGCCTGGTAGGAGGTGTAGCATCCGTGTAGGGACCAGACGGCCTGGTAGGAGGTGTAGTAGCATCCGTGTAGGGACCAGACGGCCTGGTAGGAGGTGTAGTAACATCCGTGTCGGGACCAGACGGCCTGGTAGGAGGTGTAGTAGCATCCCATGTCGGGACCGGACGGCCTGGTAGGAGGTGTAGTAGCATCCGTGTGGGGACCAGACGGCCTGGTAGGAGGTGTAGTAGCATCCGTGTCAGGACCAGACGGCCTGGTAGGAGGTGTAGTAGCATCCGTGTCGGGACCAGACGGCCTGGTAGGAGGTGTAGTAGCATCCATGTCGGGGCCAGACGGCGTGGTGGGAGGTGTAGTAGCATCCATGTCAGGACCAGACGGTCTGGTAGGAGGTGTGGTAGCATCCGTGTCAGGACCAGACGGCCTGGTAGGAGGTGTAGTAGCATCCATGTGGGGACCAGACGGCCTGGTAGGAGGTGTAGTAGCATCCGTGTCAGGACCAGACGGCCTGGTAGGAGGTGTAGTAGCATCCGTGTGGGGACCAGACGGCCTGGTAGGAGGTGTAGTAGCATCCGTGTCAGGACCAGACGGCCTGGTAGGAGGTGTAGTAGCATCCGTGTCGGGACCAGACGGCCTGGTAGGAGGTGTAGTAGCATCCATGTCGGGGCCAGACGGCGTGGTGGGAGGTGTAGTAGCATCCATGTCAGGACCAGACGGTCTGGTAGGAGGTGTGGTAGCATCCGTGTCGGGACCAGACGGTGTGGTGGGAGGTGTAGTAGTATCCATGTCGGGACCAGACGGCCTGGTAGGAGGTGTAGTAGCATCCATGTGGGGACCAGACGGCCTGGTAGGCAGGGCCTCACCCAGAGACCCGTCCACCCGTCATTTGGACGGGTAAAATTCGAAAATCGTGATTTTGGACAGGGTGAAATTGATTGTGGACGGGTCCGCCCGGCTGGCGCTTCCATATCCGTCCATGCCGTATTTTTGCGGCGTCATTGAAACTGCCGCGAAGCCAGTTACAAAATCTACTGAGATTGGTTTTGAAAATCGACCACTCGGATCGCCTGGCCATCTGCCCGACACATGCCAGAAACCAATTAAGGCCTCGACTTACTAGGGTAATTGTCACCTAACCGCTACTGGTGGTTGTTTGAAAAGCAGGCAACACTTGCATAGACCAAATAATCAGGGTGGGGAGTTCCAATAAGCACTCGTCGATTGGACAGTTTAGTGAACTGATTGGGTGATGTTACACAGGCACCAATTGAGTGTATTGCTGTAATTATTAGTGCCTGTGAAGAACCCGCTCTTTCCGTTCCCAAACGATTTCCTAGACGTAATTGTAACCGCATTAAAGGCACCGGCGACCACTAACAGACAACAGTGACTATCACAGTAACTAACTACCATTACCACAGCAGCCGCTGCGGCTGTTGGATCTGGCCAGATCTGGTGCAAAACTATGACAAACCACCGGTCACGCAGTCCTTACATCGTTCAGTCCGCATTAAATTATACATATTTAATATCATTGGAACGACAACATAACATTCTTTATTGGTATAAAGGTTTTAGAATAATTCCATTATTTGACGAACTTGTCGTCCGTGATTTAGCAAAAATGTGCGCTAAGAATTTCATGCCGACGGCGTGTCGCGAAGGTACAGTTTTCGCAAAAACAGGTCGCGGCAAATCGAAAACCCACACTTGTAATCATATTTGGATCGTATGGTTTTTAATCAACCAACGAGGAGATGTGTTGGTGTTCACTGTTGCAGGGCTGCCTACCTTTACGGATTCTTCATATTCATTACGGAAATTCACCTCAGATTACGGCATTACGGAAACTGCCGCCGTATTACCGGAATACAAATATCCGACTACAGAAAATTATATACATTAAAGAATTGCTAAATGTATATAAATTCTGCTGCTCGAGATGCCCTGAAGAAACTGTCTCATTCACTTGTTACAATTTATCAACACATATTTAATCCACTACAAGTTCTACAAAGTCAGTATGGTGCCTGTGTACAATGTTACAACTTTGACTGCTGCCAGCCTGCAGATGACTGCGTGGCACGTGACATGTGGCACGTGAGCATATTATTATTATCAGTGTCATTAATGCACGTCTAGACATTAATAAAATGTACAGGTGTAGAATATATATATAGTGAAAAAAAGAAATGAATATGACGTTTGGTAGAACCATTAAATTACATATAGCATCCATGTCAGGACCAGACGGTGTGGGGGAGGTGTAGTAGCATCCATGTCGGGACCAGACGGTGTGGGGGAGGTGTAGTAGCATCCATGTCGGGACCAGACGGCGTGGTGGGAGGTGTAGTAGCATCCATGTCGAGACCAGATGGCGTGGTGGGAGGTGTAATAGCATCCATGTCGGGACCAGACGGTGTGGGGGAGGTGTAGTAGCATCCATGTCGGGACGAGATGGCGTGGTTGGGAGGTGTGGCCTGGTGGGAGGTGTAGTAGCATCCATGTCGGGACCAGATGGCATGGTGGGAGGTGTAGTAGCATCCATGTCGGGACCAGGCAGTGTGGTGGGAGGTGTAGTAGCATCCGTGTCGGGACCAGGCAGTGTGGTGGGAGGTGTAGTAGCATCCATGTGGGGACCAGATGGCATGGTGGGAGGTGTAGTAGCATCCATGTCGGGACCAGGCAGTGTGGTGGGAGGTGTAGTAGCATCCATGTCGGGACCAGGCAGTGTGGTGGGAGGTGTAGTAGCATCCATGTCGGGACCAGGCAGTGTGGTGGGAGCTGTAGTAGCATCCATGTCGGGACCAGGCAGTGTGGTGGGAGGTGTAGTAGCATCCATGTCGGGACCAGGCAGTGTGGTGGGAGGTGTAGTAGCATCCATGTCGGGACCAGGCAGTGTGGTGGGAGGTGTAGTAGCATCCATGTCGGGACCAGGCAGTGTGGTGGGAGGTGTAGTAGCATCCATGTCGTGTTAGTTGAATCATCTCGATATTGGCTGTCGTTTCAGTAACCATTTTTGATTGCTCAAAATCGCAAGCACCACTTGGTGGTGGGGGTGGGGGTTTGAAACATTTACATTTCTGGACTTTGCCAACTTCTGAAGTGATCCGTTAGTACTGATAAATGAACACCCTATGTGACTTGACAGAGCAAGGTGGATACTAAGTTGCACAACTGTGAAATGTAGTTTGTTGTACCTTTGGATTCCACTGATAATCAGCCTTACAGTGAGACCTCATTTCTTGAAATGGCTTCGGTTGTTTTTGATTGATTGCTAAAATTGAAACAAACTTTCTAAAAGCAACATTTTGACAAATAAAATAATTTCGACTGATATTGTTTTATAATCTTTAGGCTTGTAAATGTGTGCATTTTATTAATTTTGACTGATATTATATATTTATATTGAAAGATAGAAGGACTAGAGGACATGAAGTTACATTAGCAAAGGAGCAGTGTGGATTAGATATAAGAAAGTTCTCATTTTCACAAAGGACTGTAAATGAATGGAACAGATTATCTGCTAATTGTAATCTTTAGGCTTGTAAATGTGTGTATTTTATGAATTTTGACTGATATTGTATATTGTTTTATAATCTTTAGGCTTGTAAATGTGTGTATTTTATTAATTTTGACTGATATTGTATATTGTTTTATAATCTGTAGGCTTGTAAATTGTGTATTTTATTAATTTCGACTGATGTTGTATATTGTTTTATATTCTTTAGGCTTATCAATGCGTCTATTTTATTAGCTTTGTATTTTTTCTTGAGCTAAAGTAAAGTGGACTTTGAAAAGTGAGATTACATGACATTTCTTTAAAAATCACAAAATTGATGGAACATAAACAGGTATTTGTTGGTGGGCAGAACAGGTGTGTGACGTAATACTCGGTTCAGCAGTGGCTCACAAGTGGGAGAGGAGGCTACTAAGACGTAAAGTGGCTTCTCTATTTAAAAATAACATCGCACTTGAGAATGAATCTTTTATGATTCTTTCTTAATTGTAAACTATCCATGCCAGTGTGGATCCAAATACATAAGAAATGTAGTGAATCATTCTTTATGCATAATGCCCTGCTATTTAACAGATATATTGTTAGCATTAGTACCGGTTTGACAAAAAAATCAGGTGGCCCATTATTTTAGCATTTTTGTACGTGGTTAAGCATGTCATATATTGGTAGATATATAGTTCGGTTTGCTTGTTGCAAAACATTAAAAATTATATATTATTTTCTTCATTCTGACTGGAAAACCCACAAACGCATACACAACATAATATGTTCACCTACACATTTGCCTAGATTATATCTAAGCTTTACATGGAAACTTATTTCAGATGTTGGCAATGACGAAGGACTATAATCTTGTGGATTGTTATGTTTCAGGACTATGTCATCCTTGATGAGGGCCACAAGATCAAGAACCCCAGCAACAAGTGTTCGAAGGGTGTGCAGGCAGTGTCAGCCAAACAGAGACTCCTCCTTTCAGGCACGCCCATCATGAACAACCTCAAGGTACACACATCCATCCTCCTTCCAAACAGAGACTCCTGTCAGGCACGCCCATCATGAACAACCTCAAGGTACACACATCCATCCTCCTTGCAAACACAGACTCCTGTTAGGCACGCCCATCATGAACAACCTCAAGGTACCCACATCCATCCTCCTTGCAAACACAGACTCCTCCTGTCAGGCACGCCCTTCATGAACAACCTCAAGGTACACACATCCATCCTTCTTGCAAACACAGACTCCTCCTGTTAGGCACGCCAATCATGAACAACCTCAAGGTACACACATCCATTCTCCTTGCAAACAGAGACTCCTCCTGTCAGGCACGCCCATCATGAACAACCTCAAGGTACATACATCCATTCTCCTTGGAAACAGAGACTCCTCCTGTCAGGCACGCCCATCATGAACAACCTCAAGGTACACACATCCATCCTCCTTGCAAACAGAGACTCATCCTGTCAGGTATGCCCATCATGAACAACCTCAAGGTACACACATCCATTCTCCTTGCAAACAGAGACTCCTCCTGTCGGGCACGCCCTTCATGAACAACCTCAAGGTACACACATCCATCCTTCTTGCAAACACAGACTCCTCCTGTTAGGCACGCCAATCATGAACAACCTCAAGGTACACACATCCATTCTCCTTGCAAACAGAGACTCCTCCTGTCAGGTATGCCCATCATGAACAACCTCAAGGTACACACATCCATTCTCCTTTTAAACAGAGACTCCTCCTGTCAGGCACACCCATCATGAACAACCTCAAGGTACACACATCCATCCTCCTTGCAAACAGAGACTCATCCTGTCAGGCATGCCCATCATGAACAAACTCAAGGTACACACATCCATCATCCTTGCAAACACAGACTCCTCCTGTCAGGCACGCCCATCATGAACAACCTCAAGGTACATACATCCATTCTCCTTGCAAACAGAGACTCCTCCTGTCGGGCACGCCCATCATGAACAACCTCAAGGTACATACATCCATTCTCCTTGGAAACAGAGACTCCTCCTGTCAGGCACGCCCATCATGAACAACCTCAAGGTACACACATCCATCCTCCTTGCAAACAGACTCCTGTCAGGCACGCCCATCATGAACAACCTCAAGGTACACACATCCATTCTCCTTGGAACAGAGACTCCTCCTGTCAGGCACGCCCATCATGAACAACCTCAAAGTACACACATCTACCCTCCTTGCAAACACAGACTGCTCCTGTTAGGCACGCCTATCATGAACAACCTCAAGGTACACACATCCATTCTCCTTGCAAACAGAGACTCCTTCTGTCAGGCAAGCCCATCATGAACAACCTCTAGGTACACACATCCATCCTCCTTGCAAACACAGACTCCTCCTGTTAGGCACGCCAATTATGAACAACCTCAGGGTACACACATCCATTCTCCTTGCAAACGGAGACTCCTTCTGTCAGGCAAGCCCATCATGAACAACGTCTAGGTACACACATCCATCATCCTTGCAAACACAGACTCCTCCTGTTAGGCACGCCCATCATGAACAACCTCAAGGTACCCACATCCTTCCTCCTTGCAAACACAGACTCCTCCTGTCAGGCACGCCCTTCATGAACAACCTCAAGGTACACACATCCATCCTCCTTGCAAACACAGACTCCTCCTGTTAGGCACGCCAATCATGAACAACCTCAAGGTACACACATCCATTCTCCTTGCAAACAGAGACTCCTCCTGTCAGGCACGCCCATCATGAACAACCTCTAGGTACACACATCCATCCTCCTTGCAAACACAGACTCCTCCTGTTAGGCACGCCAATCATGAACAACCTCAAGGTACACACATCCATTCTCCTTGCAAACAGAGACTCCTCCTGTCAGGCACGCCCATCATGAACAACCTCTAGGTACACACATCCATCCTCCTTGCAAACACAGACTCCTCCTGTTAGGCACGCCAATCATGAACAACCTCAAGGTACACACATCCATTCTCCTTGCAAACAGAGACTCCTCCTGTCAGGCACGCCTATCATGAACAACCTCAAGGTACACTCATCCATCCACCTTGCAGACACAGACTCCTATTTTCAGGCACGCCCATCATGAACAACCTCAAAGTACACACATCCATCCTCCTTGCAAACAGAGACTCCTCCTGTCAGACATGCCTATCATGAACAACCTCAAGGTACACTCATCCATCCACCTTGCAGACACAGACTCCTACTTACAGGCACACCCATCATGAACAACCTGAAGGTACACACATCCATCCTCCTTGCAAACAGACTCCTCCTGTTAGGCACGCCAATTATGAACAACCTCAGGGTACACACATCCATTCTCCTTGCAAACAGAGACTCCTCCTGCCAGGCACGCTCATCATGAACAACCTCAAGGTACACACATCCATCCTCCTGTCAGGCACGCCCATCGTGAACAACCTCAAGGTTCACACATCCATTCTCCTTGCAAACAGAGACTCCTCCTGCCAGACACGCGCATCATCAACAACCTCAAGGTACACACATCCATCCTCCTTGCAAACACAGACTCCTCCTGTCAGGCACGCCCTTCATGAACAACCTCAAGGTACACACATCCATCCTCCTTGCAAACACAGACTCCTCCTGTTAGGCACGCCAATCATGAACAACCTCAAGGTACACACATCCATTCTCCTTGCAAACAGAGACTCCTCCTGTCAGGCACGCCTATCATGAACAACCTCAAGGTACACTCATCCATCCACCTTGCAGACACAGACTCCTATTTTCAGGCACGCCCATCATGAACAACCTCAAAGTACACACATCCATCCTCCTTGCAAACAGAGACTCCTCCTGTCAGACATGCCTATCATGAACAACCTCAAGGTACACTCATCCATCCACCTTGCAGACACAGACTCCTACTTTCAGGCACACCCATCATGAACAACCTGAAGGTACACACATCCATCCTCCTTGCAAACAGACTCCTCCTGTTAGGCACGCCAATTATGAACAACCTCAGGGTACACACATCCATTCTCCTTGCAAACAGAGACTCCTGCCAGGCACGCTCATCATGAACAACCTCAAGGTACACACATCCATTCTCCTGTCAGGCACGCCCATCGTGAACAACCTCAAGGTTCACACATCCATTCTCCTTGCAAACAGAGACTCCTCCTGCCAGACACGCGCATCATCAACAACCTCAAGGTACACACATCCATCCTCCTTGCAAACACAGACTCCTTCTGTCAGGCACGCCCTTCATGAACAACCTCAAGGTACACACATCCATCCTCCTTGCAAACACAGACTCCTCCTGTTAGGCACGCCAATCATGAACAACCTCAAGGTACACACATCCATTCTCCTTGCAAACAGAGACTCCTCCTGTCAGGCACGCCTATCATGAACAACCTCAAGGTACACTCATCCATCCACCTTGCAGACACAGACTCCTACTTTCAGGCACGCCCATCATGAACAACCTCAAAGTACACACATCCATCCTCCTTGCAAACAGACTCCTGTCAAGCACGCCCATCATGAACAACTTCATGGTACACACATCCATCCTCCTTGCAAACAGACTCCTGTCAGGCACACCCATCATGAACAACGTCAAGATGCACACATCCATTCTCCTTGCATACAGATACTCCTCCTGTCAGGCACGCCCATCATGAACAACCTCAAAGTACACACATCCACCCTCCTTGCAAACACAGACTGCTCCTGTTAGGCACGCCCATCATGAACAACCTCAAGGTTCACACATCCATTCTCCTTGCAAACAGAGACTCCTTCTGTCAGGCAAGCCCACCATGAACAACCTCTAGGTACACACATCCATCCTCCTTGCAAACACAGACTCCTCCTGCCAGGCATGCGCATCATGAACAACCTCAAAGTGCACACATCCATCCTCCTTGCAAACAGACTCCTCCTGTCAGGCACGCCCATCATGAACAACCTCTAGGTACACACATCCATCCTCCTTGCAAACACAGACTCCTCCTGCCAGGCATGCGCATCATGAACAACCTCTAGGTACACACATCCATCCTCCTTGCAAACACAGACTCCTCCTGTCAGGCACGCCCATCATGAACAACCTCTAGGTACACACATCCATCCTCCTTGCAAACACAGACTCCTCCTGTCAGGCACGCCCATCATGAACAACCTCTAGGTACACACATCCATCCTCCTTGCAAACACAGACTCCTCCTGCCAGGCATGCGCATCATGAACAACCTCTAGGTACACACATCCATCCTCCTTGCAAACACAGACTCCTCCTGTCAGGCACGCCCATCATGAACAACCTCTAGGTACACACATCCATCCTCCTTGCAAACACAGACTCCTCCTGTCAGGCACGCCCACCATGAACAACCTCTAGGTACACACATCCATCCTTCTTGCAAACACAGACTCCTCCTGCCAGGCATGCGCATCATGAACAACCTCAAAGTGCACACATCCATCCTCCTTGCAAACAGACTCCTCCTGTCAGACACGCCCATCATGAACAACTTCAAGGTACACACATCCATCCTCCTTACAAACACACTTATCCTATCAGGCATGCCCATCATGAACAACCTCAAGGTACACCCATCCATTCTCCTTGCAAATAGAGACTCATCCTGTCAAGCACGCCCATCATGAACAACCTCAAGGTACCCACATCCATCCTCCTTGCAAACACAGACTCCTCCTGTCAGACACGCCCTTTATGAACAACCTCAAGGTACACACATCCATCTTCCTTGCAAACACAGACTCCTCCTGTTAGGCACACCCTTCATGAACAACCTCAAGGTACACCCATCCATTCTCCTTGCAAATAGAGACTCATCCTGTCAAGCACGCCCATCATGAACAACCTCAAGGTACCCACATCCATCCTCCTTGCAAACACAGACTCCTCCTGTCAGACACGCCCTTTATGAACAACCTCAAGGTACACACATCCATCTTCCTTGCAAACACAGACTCCTCCTGTTAGGCACGCCAATCATGAACAACCTCAAGGTACACACATCCATTCTCCTTGCAAACAGAGACTCCTCCTGCCAGGCACACCCATCATGAACAACCTCAAGGTACACACATCCATCCTCCTTGCAAACACAGACTCCTCCTGTCAGGCACGCCCATCATGAACAACCTCAAGGTACATACATCCATTCTCCTTGGAAACAGAGACTCCTCCTGTCAGGCACGCCCATCATGAACAACCTCAAGGTACATACATCCATTCTCCTTGGAAACAGAGACTCCTCCTGTCAGGCACGCCCATCATGAACAACCTCAAGGTACACACATCCATCGTCCTTGCAAACAGACTCCTGTCAGGCACGCCCATCATGAACAACCTCAAGATACACACATCCATTTTCCTTGCAACAGAGACTCCTCCTGTCAGGCACGCCTATCATGAACAACCTCAATGTACACACATCCACCCTCCTTGCAAACACAGACTGCTCCTGTTAGGCACGCCCATCATGAACAACCTCAAGGTTCACACATCCATTCTCCTTGCAAACAGAGACTCCTTCTGTCAGGCAAGCCCACCATGAACAACCTCTAGGTACACACATCCATCCTCCTTGCAAACACAGACTCCTCCTGTTAGGCACGCCAATTATGAACAACCTCAGGGTACACACATCCATTCTCCTTGCAAACAGAGACTCCTCCTGCCAGGCACGCGCATCATCAACAACCTCAAGGTACACACATCCATCCTCCTTGCAAACACAGACTCCTCCTGTCAGGTATGCCCATCATGAACAACCTCAAGGTACACACCATCCATTCTCCTTTTAAACAGAGACTCCTCCTGTCAGGCACGCCCATCATGAACAACCTCAAGGTACACACATCCATCATCCTTGCAAACACAGACTCCTCCTGTCAGGCACGCCCATCATGAATAAACTCAAGGAACATAGATCCATTCTCCTTGCAAACAGAGACTCCTCCTGTCAGGCACGCCCATCATGAACAACCTCAAGGTACATACATCCATTCTCCTTGGAAACAGAGACTCCTCCTGTCAGGCACGCCCATCATGAACAACCTCAAGGTACACACATCCATCCTCCTTGCAAACAGACTCCTGTCAGGCACGAACATCATGAACAACCTCTAGGTACACACATCCATTCTCCTTGGAACAGAGACTCCTCCTGTCAGGCAAGCCCATCATGAACAACCTCAAAGTACACACATCTACCCTCCTTGCAAACACAGACTGCTCCTGTTAGGCATGCCTATCATGAATAACCTCAAGGTACACACATCCATTCTCCTTGCAAACAGAGACTCCTTCTGTCAGGCAAGTCCATCATGAACAACCTCTAGGTACACACATCCATCCTCCTTGCAAACACAGACTCCTCCTGTTAGGCACGCCCATCATGAACAACCTCAAAGTACACACATAATAATGTTCAACATAATAAACAGTTGTCACTATAGACATGTTCTATATCGTTTTGACATTCAGGAAATGTGGGCCCTCTACGACTGGGCCCATCAGGGCACCTTGCTTGGCCGGGCCAAGACATTCAGCATGGAGTATGAAACACCAATCACCAAGGTGAGCAGTGGCATGTGGTCACTGACGTTGTATTCAACAACAACGTTACAGCATTATGGGTATTCAGTGTAAACTGTTATGTGAACAACATCAGTCTTGTTTGATGTTGTTAACTTGTATACATACATTCTCTCGAATACATATGGTTATTAAACACAATTAACATTGATTAACTTCTATTAAACACAATTAACATTTGTTTATTTGTGTACATACATTCTCTGGAATACATATGGTTATTAAACACAATTAACATTTGTTAACTTCTATTAAACACAATTAACATTTGTTAACTTCTATACATACATTCTCTGGAATACATATGGTTATTAAACACAAATTAACATTTGTCCATACTGTAAGTTTGTGTGTATTACAGTTTATATATATTAAATTGTTGCAGCATTGCCCAGATAGATGTCTATTTAATTCTTAACGACATTGTCCTTGGGTGGATTGATATATAGGACAGGTTTTCTTTTATTATGTACATATTACAGTAGCACGAGTGTTGAGGGTAATTGTTGAAACCAATCAGGCGACAGAAATAGTCAGTGTGTCTCATTATTCATAAAGGTTATTATGCATAATTAGGGGTGTAGTCAGTTATGGTTGAGGTTGGAGTGAATTGTAGAAAATAGTTATGGTTAATTATGTTTAGGGTGAGGTTTCCAATGATTATGTAATTGCCCACTCCCATAGGCAGTATTTCAGTTGGTAATTTGTTAATGTTGCAGAGTTAACACTCATTGTTTCTTCAGGCCAATATATGACAAGAAATTATATTTTGACAGCTAGAGATGAAATTGCACAGCACATACTACCTGTTTCCTTGTGTTTGAATTGATACAATGTTGTAAACAAGTGTGTTTGAATTGATACAATATTGTAAACAAGTGTGTTTGAATTGATACAATGTTGTAAACAAGTGTGTGGAGAGCAACAAATGCAGCACAGAGCATTTACCTTATCAAGTTGTAAGATCATCTAGGGTCAATATTTAACTAGGTCGGTTGGGTAAGTAGCAATGCAGATAATTTCTAACATGCCTTCGAGGTTATGTGGGAAATAATTTCAGGCGAGACAGAAGGACGCGACTGCGGGTGAGATGCGACTTGGCCAGGAGATGGCGGAATGTCTGCAGAAGTTGATCTCGCCGTACTTCCTGCGACGCACCAAGGCCGACATGGGGGACGGGCCTGAGTAAGGCTTTCACGTTTATCATATATATATATGACTGTGTGTTAGTGTACTGTAGGATTTTGGACACCCTAAAAATTAAAAAATATTATTATACTGTATGTTTACGGACAGCTGGGAATTTAATTATGTTTAGGTGTCCAAATATATGCAGACATTACAGTATTCGGTCTGTCTGAGAGTGTAATGCCGACATTACAGTATTCAGACTGTCTGAGATCACACAGTTGCAATTTCTTGTTGCAAGTACATTGTAATAGCTATCATCTAAATAATCTTTGATCTTGTGTGGGAAACTCCACCGGCACACTGAACAACCGTAATGACTGCAGGTGTTTGGAGTCTAGAGCCACTGTTTGTTTCAAACACCCTACAAAATAAAAAGTAATATTTTTTTGTATTGAGTGTTTTTGGACAGCTGAGAATTTAGTTATGTTTACATGTGTGAATGTATACACGCAAGGTATTTATATGTTCATTGTAGGTGAATCCAAAACATGCATGCATGCATATGCTAGCTCAATTTTAGATTGTTCTTTTCTGCGTGATTAATGCTGTTGCCTCGGAGAGTTTTCTAGATCCAAATTATTTTTAATCATACAGATCTCTAATTGTGAGCCTGTAGACAACAGGTGAATTTCTGTCGTATTTGTCTTGACCCTGTGAACTAGAGAAAGTTACTGACAAATTTGAAATAGAAAAAAGCAACATCAAAAGGAATGAACATAATATTATTATAACAAACAAATCATTTAATTAGCTGAGAAACGTTATAAAACATTTTAAATTTGAAACCATTAATTTGACCCGTGCTGTTTGCCGACAGAGTGCCAACATTCACAAGAAAGAACGATTTGGTGTGTTGGGTCTTTCTTTCTGACATACAACAGAAGATCTATGAGGGATTTGTAAACACTCCGGCTGTGAAAGAGGTACGTCCACTCCCCTCCATTACCAACATCAAGTTACACTTAGTGACTTCAGTTACTAATTGTCACTACGGTTGTAACCAGCATCAATTGAACACATTCTGCTGGTTTGGTCAGTATTACATAACACTGACCAGCCAACATGGCTTGGTCAGTATTACACAACACTGACCAGCCAACATGGCATGGTCAGTATTACATAACACTGACCAGCCAACATGGCTTGGTCAGTATTATACAACACTGACCAGCCAACATGGCATGGTCAGTATTACATAACACTGACCAGCCAACATGGCTTGGTCAGTATTATACAACACTGACCAGCCAACATGGCTTGGTCAGTATTACATAACACCGACCAGCCAACATGGCTTGGTCAGTATTACATAACACTGACCAGCCAACATGGCATGGTCAGTATTACATAACACCGACCATTCAACATGGCTTGGTCAGTATTATACAACACTGACCAGCCAAGATGGCATGGTCAGTATTACATAACACTGACCAGCCAACATGGCTTGGTCAGTATTATACAACACTGACCAGCCAAGATGGCTTGCAGTAGGTGGGATCTTGCCTCTTTCTATATTAATTTCCTACCTTAGATCACGCCCTCCCATCTACCAACTGGTGATGCATTTAAGAAAACAACAATACACACATTTTAAATTTTGAGTTTTTAGTATACATGACTTGCTTTAAATGGAAACAAAAAATGTTTTGAGTCTGCATTTAAAATAGTTTTTTTTATATAATAAAAACTAACCATTAGCAAATATAAACAAGACTATGCCAGGAGTTTACTAGAATAAACTTGTTGAAGATACATCATTTAAACTACATGGACATTGCTATTGTGATAGAAAGCCTGTCAGCCTGACATCATCAATGTGCACTCTTCCCAGTTTGCCAGACAACAAACGAAGAATATTATTTATGTGGGACAGTGTTCCCTGTTAATGTAGTGGTGTTACTGACTCAGAATCGTAGCTAGTTTGCTGTAAATAACAAGGCAGATGTAAGTTTGTACCAGAGCTTTGTATTAAGCCAAACATTAAACCATACAATGCAATATATACATGAAGTGTCTTAGCCTATATAATTCTAATAAATAAATTACAGCAAAGGTGAGGGGAACCAACCACACACAGGTGGTGGAACTCGCCCATGAATTGCCAAACTAAAACCCTATGCAGAAGGGGAAAGCGTCAAAGCGCCCCAAAACCCCTTCGCTACCTCATGTAGGGAGATGAATACCAGAAACGCCCGTGAGGTCAGTTGGAATTGACCAATGTCAACCATATAACTATAAACATTCTATACAAATAGACAACATGCATATACAATGTGACATGTAAAAACGCCCCAGAATTCTACTAAAAACCTGCAAACATGACATGTTAAGTTGCCAAGACATACTAGCGGTCAGATACAGCAAACAAATCCCACTAGAAATTAATCACCTAGGTGCAGATGGGGTAGGCGGGTGGGAACAACAGGTATAAATGCAATGTAACCGCAAATTATCGCAGGATATAATAAACTCTCTTAAATCAGAGCAAACGAACAATATGTAAGAGACAAATGTAATACCTTTTCTCTGTGACAATTTCAAAGTGGGAAGCTAACATGGTGTCATGCCTTTATATACGCAGGAATTGTCACGTGACTTAGCTCCCCGGATATACCGTAAAAACCAAATTTAGGAGTCGGGCCAATGCCCACATAAAAGTCATTTGATGTGCATCATAATGTCATATTTTAGTTTGCGTTGCCAACTTTGTTTTGGCTCTGTAGCTACTAAGAATGTTCTGTCTTCATGGAGTTCTGTGTGGCAATACACCAGTTGTTACAAGTGTAACTACTAAGAATGTTCTGTCTTCATGGAGTTCTGTGTGGCAATACAACAGTTGTTACAAGTGTAACTACTAAGAATGTTCTGTCTTCATGGAGTTCTGTGTGGCAATACACCAGTTGTTACAAGTGTAACTACTAAGAATGTTCTGTCTTCATGGAGTTCTGTGTGGCAATACACCAGTTGTTACAAGTGTAACTACTAAGAATGTTCTGTCTTCATGGAGTTCTGTGTGACAATACACCAGTTGTTACAAGTGTAACTACTAAGAATGTTCTGTCTTCATGGAGTTCTGTGTGGCAATACACCAGTTGTTACAAGTGTAACTACTAAGAATGTTCTGTCTTCATGGAGTTCTGTGTGACAATACACCAGTTGTTACAAGTGTAACTACTAAGAATGTTCTGTCTTCATGGAGTTCTGTGTGGCAATACACCAGTTGTTACAAGTGTAACTACTAAGAATGTTCTGTCTTCATGGAGTTCTGTGTGGCAATACACCAGTTGTTACAAGTGTAACTACTAAGAATGTTCTGTCTTCATGGAGTTCTGTGTGACAATACACCAGTTGTTACAAGTGTAACTACTAAGAATGTTCTGTCTTCATGGAGTTCTGTGTGGCAATACACCAGTTGTTACAAGTGTAACTACTAAGAATGTTCTGTCTTCATGGAGTTCTGTGTGGCAATACACCAGTTGTTACAAGTGTAACTACTAAGAATGTTCTGTCTTCATGGAGTTCTGTGTGACAATACACCAGTTGTTTCAAGTGTAACTACTAAGAATGTTCTGTCTTCATGGAGTTCTGTGTAGCAATACACCAGTTGTTACAAGTGTAACTACTAAGAATGTTCTGTCTTCATGGAGTTCTGTGTGACAATACACCAGTTGTTACAAGTGTAACTACTAAGAATGTTCTGTCTTCATGGAGTTCTGTGTGGCAATACACCAGTTGTTACAAGTGTAACTACTAAGAATGTTCTGTCTTCATGGAGTTCTGTGTGACAATACACCAGTTGTTACAAGTGTAACTACTAAGAATGTTCTGTCTTCATGGAGTTCTGTGTGGCAATACACCAGTTGTTACAAGTGTAACTACTAAGAATGTTCTGTCTTCATGGAGTTCTGTGTGGCAATACACCAGTTGTTACAAGTGTAACTACTAAGAATGTTCTGTCTTCATGGAGTTCTGTATGGCAATACAACAGTTGTTACAAGTGTAACTCTGTTTCGGAGGGAATACAACAAACCAACAACGTAGTAGGCATCCCGCAGTCTCGTGAGACAATGAATCTGTGCATTGGTTTCGATGATCAGTTGGTAGAGCAGTGTCTCTTGTGGTTGTAGAGGCCGTCGGTGGCAGTCCTTGTGGTTGTAGAGGCTGTCAGTGCCAGTCCTTGTGGTTGTAGAGGTCGTCTGTGCCAGTCCTTGTGGTTGTAGAGGCCGTCGATGGCAGTCCTTGTGGTTGTAGAGGCCGTTGATGGCAGTCCTTGTGGTTGTAGAGGCCGTCAGTGCCAGTCCATGTGGTTGTAGAAGCCATCAATGGCAGTCCTTGTGGTTGTAGAGGCCGTCGGTGGCAGTCCTTGTGGTTGTAGAGGCCGTCTGTGCCAGTCCTTGTGGTTGTAGAGGCCGTCGATGGCAGTCCTTGTGGTTGTAGAGGCCGTTGGTGGCAGTTCTTGTGGTTGTAGAGGCCGTCAGTGCCAGTCCTTTTGGTTGTAGAATCCATCAATGGCAGTCCTTGTGGTTGTAGAGGCCGTCGGTGGCAGTCCTTGTGGTTGTAGAGGCCGTCAGTGCCAGTCCTTGTGGTTGTAGAAGCCATCAATGGCAGTCCTTGTGGTTGTAGAGGCCGTCGGTGGCAGTCCTTGTGGTTGTAAAGGCCGTCGGTGGCAGTCCTTGTGGTTGTAGAGGCCGTCAGTGCCAGTCCTTGTGGTTGTAGAAGCCATCAATGGCAGTCCTTGTGGTTGTAGAGGCCGTCTGTGCCAGTCCTTGTGGTTGTAAAGGCCGTCGATGGCAGTCCTTGTGGTTGTAGAGGCCGTTGGTGGCAGTCCTTGTGGTTGTAGAGGCCGTCAGTGCCAGTCCTTGTGGTGGTAGAAGCCATCAATGGCAGTCCTTGTGGTTGTAGAGGCCGTCGGTGGCAGTTCTTGTGGTTGTAGAGGCCGTCGGTGGCAGTCCTTGTGGTTGTAGAGGCCGTCGGTGGCAGTCCTTGTGGTTGTAGAGGCCGTCGGTGGCAGTCCTTGTGGTTGTAGAGGCCGTCAGTGCCAGTCCTTGTGGTTGTAGAAGCCATCAATGGCAGTCCTTGTGGTTGTAGAAGCCATCAATGGCAGTCCTTGTGGTTGTAGAGGCCGTCAGTGCCAATCCTTGTGGTTGTAGAAGCCATCAATGGCAGTCCTTGTGGTTGTAGAAGCCATCAATGGCAGTCCTTGTGGTTGTAGAAGCCATCAATGGCAGTCCTTGTGGTTGTAGAGGCCGTCAGTGCCAGTCCTTGTGGTTGTAGAAGCCATCAATGGCAGTCCTTGTGGTTGTAGAGGCCGTCAGTGCCAATCCTTGTGGTTGTAGAAGCCATCAATGGCAGTCCTTGTGGTTGTAGAGGCCGTCAGTGCCAATCCTTGTGGTTGTAGAAGCCATCAATGGCAGTCCTTGTGGTTGTAGAGGCCGTCAGTGCCAATCCTTGTGGTTGTAGAAGCCATCAATGGCAGTCCTTGTGGTTGTAGAGGCCGTCGGTGGCAGTCCTTGTGGTTGTAGAAGCCATCAATGGCAGTCCTTGTGGTTGTAGAGGCCGTCAGTGCCAATCCTTGTGGTTGTAGAAGCCATCAATGGCAGTCCTTGTGGTTGTAGAGGCCGTCAGTGCCAATCCTTGTGGTTGTAGAAGCCATCAATGGCAGTCCTTGTGGTTGTAGAAGCCATCAATGGCAGTCCTTGTGGTTGTAGAGGCCATCGGTGGCAGTTCTTGTGGTTGTAGAGGCCGTCGGTGGCAGTCCTTGTGGTTGTAGAGGCCGTCAGTGCCAGTCCTTGTGGTTGTAGAAGCCATCAATGGCAGTCCTTGTGGTTGTAGAAGCCATCAATGGCAGTCCTTGTGGTTGTAGAGGCCGTCAGTGCCAATCCTTGTGGTTGTAGAAGCCATCAATGGCAGTCCTTGTGGTTGTAGAAGCCATCAATGGCAGTCCTTGTGGTTGTAGAAGCCATCAATGGCAGTCCTTGTGGTTGTAGAAGCCATCAATGGCAGTCCTTGTGGTTGTAGAAGCCATCAATGGCAGTCCTTGTGGTTGTAGAAGCCATCAATGGCAGTCCTTGTGGTTGTAGAAGCCATCAATGGCAGTCCTTGTGGTTGTAGAAGCCATCAATGGCAGTCCTTGTGGTTGTAGAAGCCATCAATGGCAGTCCTTGTGGTTGTAGAAGCCATCAATGGCAGTCCTTGTGGTTGTAGAAGCCATCAATGGCAGTCCTTGTGGTTGTAGAAGCCATCAATGGCAGTCCTTGTGGTTGTAGAAGCCGTCAATGGCAGTCCTTGTGGTTGTAGAAATAACCATCAATAGCAGTCCTTGTGGTTGTAAAAGAAGCCATCAATGTGCTTGATCCCTTGTGGTTGTAGAAGCCATCAATGGCAGTCTTGTGGTTGTAGAAACCATCAATGGCAGTCACTTGTGGTTGTAGAAGGCCGTGTTGATGCTTAGTCCTTGTGGTTGTAGAAGGCCCGTCAGTGCCAATCCTTGTGGTTGTAGAAAGCCATCAATGGCAGTCCTTGTGGTTGTAGAAGCCATCAATGGCAGTCCTTGTGGTTGTAGAGGCCGTCGGTGGCAGTCCTCGTGGTTGTAGAGGCCGTCAGTGCCAATCCTTGTGGTTGTAGAAGCCATCAATGGCAGTCCTTGTGGTTGTAGAGGCCGTCAGTGCCAATCCTTGTGGTTGTAGAAGCCATCAATGGCAGTCCTTGTGGTTGTAGAGGCCGTCGGTGGCAGTCCTTGTGGTTGTACAAGCCATCAATGGCAGTCCTTGTGGTTGTAGAGGCCGTCAGTGCCAATCCTTGTGGTTGTAGAAGCCATCAATGGCAGTCCTTGTGGTTGTAGAGGCCGTCAGTGCCAATCCTTGTGGTTGTAGAAGCCATCAATGGCAGTCCTTGTGGTTGTAGAGGCCGTCAGTGCCAATCCTTGTGGTTGTAGAGGCCGTCAGTGCCAATCCTTGTGGTTGTAGAAGCCATCAATGGCAGTCCTTGTGGTTGTAGAAGCCATCAATGGCAGTCCTTGTGGTTGTAGAAGCCATCAATGGCAGTCCTTGTGGTTGTAGAAGCCATCAATGGCAGTCCTTGTGGTTGTAGAGGCCGTCAGTGCCAATCCTTGTGGTTGTAGAAGCCATCAATGGCAGTCCTCGTGGTTGTAGAAGCCATCAATGGCAGTCCTTGTGGTTGTAGAGGCCGTCAGTGCCAGTCCTTGTGGTTGTAGAAGCCATCAATGGCAGTCCTTGTGGTTGTAGAAGCCATCAATGGCAGTCCTTGTGGTTGTAGAAGCCATCAATGGCAGTCCTTGTGGTTGTAGAAGCCATCAATGGCAGTCCTTGTGGTTGTAGAAGCCATCAATGGCAGTCCTTGTGGTTGTAGAGGCCGTCAGTGCCAATCCTTGTGGTTGTAGAAGCCATCAATGGCAGTCCTTGTGGTTGTAGAGGCCGTCTGTGCCAATCCTTGTGGTTGTAGAAGCCATCAATGGCAGTCCTTGTGGTTGTAGAGGCCGTCAGTGCCAATCCTTGTGGTTGTAGAAGCCATCAATGGCAGTCCTTGTGGTTGTAGAAGCCATCAATGGCAGTCCTTGTGGTTGTAGAAGCCATCAATGGCAGTCCTTGTGGTTGTAGAAGCCATCAATGGCAGTCCTTGTGGTTGTAGAAGCCGTCAGTGCCAATCCTTGTGGTTGTAGAAGCCATCAATGGCAGTCCTTGTGGTTGTAGAGGCCGTCAGTGCCAATCCTTGTGGTTGTAGAAGCCATCAATGGCAGTCCTTGTGGTTGTAGAGGCCGTCAGTGCCAATCCTTGTGGTTGTAGAAGCCATCAATGGCAGTCCTTGTGGTTGTAGAGGCCGTCAGTGCCATCAATGGCATCCTTGTGGTTGTAGAAGCCATCAATGGCAGTCCTTGTGGTTGTAGAAGCCATCAATGGCAGTCCTTGTGGTTGTAGAAGCCATCAATGGCAGTCCTTGTGGTTGTAGAAGCCATCAATGGCAGTCCTTGTGGTTGTAGAAGCCATCAATGGCAGTCCTTGTGGTTGTAGAAGCCATCAATGGCAGTCCTTGTGGTTGTAGAAGCCATCAATGGCAGTCCTTGTGGTTGTAGAAGCCATCAATGGCAGTCCTTGTGGTTGTAGAAGCCATCAATGGCAGTCCTTGTGGTTGTAGAAGCCATCAATGGCAGTCCTTGTGGTTGTAGAAGCCATCAATGGCAGTCCTTGTGGTTGTAGAAGCCATCAATGGCAGTCCTTGTGGTTGTAGAGGCCATCAATGGCAGTCCTTGTGGTTGTAGAGGCCGTCAGTGCCAATCCTTGTGGTTGTAGAAGCCATCAATGGCAGTCCTTGTGGTTGTAGAAGCCATCAATGGCAGTCCTTGTGGTTGTAGAAGCCATCAATGGCAGTCCTTGTGGTTGTAGAGGCCGTCGGTGGCAGTCCTCGTGGTATCTGCTTCACTCTCTGCTCTGTTTTCAGCCTGGCTGTTTGTTGCTGCAGCTGTGTTTCTTCAGCTAGCCTTTGCAGGCTCCTATGTGCTCTCCTGAGTCCCCTGCTTAGTTTCTGCCTCATTGTGGATCAGTCTCCAGCAAACTCCTCCCACCGTATGAACTGGTGTATTCAGGTGTACCCTTAACAAAAAATTCTACAGAATTCTATAGAATATCTATAAAAAATATGCTTTAGGAAATATGACAAGATTTTTGTGCAATTATGCAGAATATCCTATAGACTTTCTATAGTCAGTGCTATTTCTAAAGAATTATGTAGAATATTCTTCAGAATCCTACTAGTAATGATGGTAAGAACATTTTTACCATATGAAATATATTGTTGATGGCTTCATATGTTTCAGCATTTGTTCCAAAGTAAGTTTAATTCTTGGTGTCTAACATTTTTACTGTCTTGTAGACATGTTTTTATATCACTTTTATTTCTGAGTATTCAATTATCGTTCCATTTGTACTGCTAGTAAAAGCGATTTGTAGTATGGGTGTTGTTTTGTGTAGAATTAATTATCGTATGATACCACATTCATTTTATTGATCTGAATTATATTTTTGTTTATGTCTCAGGACGAGTGGAGTTTAGCAATTGGTATATATGCTTCATGTAATGCTTGCTGCCAACCCGTGTTTATAAATAATGGTTCTGCTTAGTTAAGTTGGATGAAATATACGCATGTATAACAAACTTAGGTTAAACAGGCCTTGTTTCATTCACCGACCACTAATTTGTTAGTTGAGCTCTACTAAAAAATGTGCTAGAGTTAAATATAAGTGCTTTCTTAGCTACAGATGATTGCTTGCTGACAAGATGTTGGTAATTAAGTGGTTAATGTGGGTATGGCATCAATTGATTTGTTACCTAATAAATGAGACTCTAAAGAACATGTTGATATTGACATGTGAACCACAAACACATCTGTGACAGTCACGTCATAGTTGTAGACACATTACACACACAGCATAAAGAACATGTTGATATTGACATGTCAACCACAAACACATCTGTGACAGTCACGTCATAGTTGTAGACACGTTACACATACAGCATAAAGAACATGTTGATATTGACATATGAACCACAAACACATCTGTGACAGTCACGTCATAGTTGTAGACACATTACACATACAGCATAAAGAACATGTTGATATTGACATGTCAACCACAAACACATCTGTGACAGTCAAGTCATAGTTGTAGACACATTACACACACAGCATGAAGAACATGTTGATATTGACATGTCAACCACAAACACATCTGTGGCAGTCACGTCATAGTTGTAGACACGTTACACACACAGCATAAAGAACATGTTGATATTGACATGTGAACCACAAACACATCTGTGACAGTCACGTCATAGTTGTAGACACGTTACACACACAGCATAAAGAACATGTTGATATTGACATGTGAACCACAAACACATCTGTGACAGTCACGTCATAGTTGTAGACACGTTACACACACAGAATAAAGAACATGTTGATATTGACATGTGAACCACAAACACATCTGTGACAGTCACGTCATAGTTGTAGACACGTTACACATACAGCATTAAGAACATGTTGATATTGACATGTCAACCACAAACACATCTGTGACAGTCTCATCATAGTTGTAGACACGTTACACACACAGCATAAAGAACATGTTGATATTGACATGTGAACCACAAACACATCTGTGACAGTCACGTCATAGTTGTAGACACATTACACACACAGCATAAAGAACCTGTTGATATTGACATGTGAACCACAAACACATCTGTGACAGTCACGTCATAGTTGTAGACACGTTACACACACAGCATAAAGAACATGTTGATATTGACATGTGAACCACAAACACATCTGTGACAGTCACGTCATAGTTGTAGACACGTTACACATACAGCATAAAGAACATGTTGATATTGACATGTGAACCACAAACACATCTGTGACAGTCACGTCACAGTTGTAGACACATTACACACACAGCATAAAGAACATGTTGATATTGACATATGAACCACAAACACATCTGTGACAGTCACGTCATAGTTGTAGACACGTTACACATACAGCATAAAGAACATGTTGATATTGACATGTGAACCACAAACACATCTGTGGCAGTCACGTCATAGTTGTAGACACGTTACACATACAGCATAAAGAACATGTTGATATTGACATGTGAACCACAAACACATCTGTGACAGTCACGTCATAGTTGTAGACACGTTACACATACAGCATAAAGAACATGTTGATATTGACATGTGAACCACAAACACATCTGTGACAGTCACGTCACAGTTGTAGACACATTACACACACAGCATAAAGAACATGTTGATATTGACATGTGAACCACAAACACATCTGTGACAGTCACGTCATAGTTGTAGACACATTACACACACAGCATAAAGAACAGGTTGATATTGACATGTGAACCACAAACACATCTGTGACAGTCACGTCATAGTTGTAGACACGTTACACACACAGCATAAAGAACATGTTGATATTGACATGTGAACCACAAACACATCTGTGACAGTCACGTCATAGTTGTAGACACGTTACACACACAGCATAAAGAACATGTTGATATTGACATGTGAACCACAGACACATCTGTGACAGTCACGTCATAGTTGTAGACACGTTACACACACAGCATAAAGAACATGTTGATATTGACATGTGAACCACAGACACATCTGTGACAGTCACGTCATAGTTGTAGACACGTTACACACACAGAATAAAGAACATGTTGATATTGACATGTGAACCACAAACACATCTGTGACAGTCACGTCATAGTTGTAGACACGTTACACATACAGCATTAAGAACATGTTGATATTGACATGTCAACCACAAACACATCTGTGACAGTCTCATCATAGTTGTAGACACGTTACACACACAGCATAAAGAACATGTTGATATTGACATGTGAACCACAAACACATCTGTGACAGTCACGTCATAGTTGTAGACACATTACACACACAGCATAAAGAACCTGTTGATATTGACATGTGAACCACAAACACATCTGTGACAGTCACGTCATAGTTGTAGACACGTTACACACACAGCATAAAGAACATGTTGATATTGACATGTGAACCACAAACACATCTGTGACAGTCACGTCATAGTTGTAGACACGTTACACACACAGCGTAAAGAACATGTTGATATTGACATGTGAACCACAAACACATCTGTGACAGTC